>SJYQ01094240.1:0-27598 GCA_006410935.1 Redunca redunca | reverse complement strand
TGGCACATGAATTACCCGTACCTGCACTCTCGGACCCGGAATTGGGTGCTTCTGTTCTGGGCGCCAGGCCGTCTGGGATTTAGGATCTGGTGGAGCTTCTGCTCTCAGGCTCCTTTTCCCGGGCAGCAGGTGTTAGTCCCTCAGTTGTGTCCGCCTCTTTTCCACCCATGGACCGTAGCCCACCGGGCTCCTCTGTCCATGGGATTTCCCAGGCAAGAATACTGGAGCGGGCTGCCGTGCCCTCCTCCAGGGCATCTTCCCGACCAGGGATCGCACCTGGACGCCCAGCATTACAGGCAGATTCCTTGCTGTCTGAGCCCCCAGGGAAGCAGGTACGGGCACCCCGATGCTTTCGCAGGATCCTCTTCTCACGCCCCGCCCGCAATCCTCTCTCCTCTCACAGATGCATTCTGACGCACGGCCGCCCTCATTTCCCAGATGGCTCCTCACGGCCCTTCTGACAGCTGAGTGCAGACTTTTAAGCAACTTCAGTGGCATTCTCTGGGCCTGGGGGTTCTTAGGCCATTTTAATCTGTGTGACATATATCTCTAACTCCTCTTGCTCCAACACCATTGACTGCAGAGAACGGCCTGGTATCTCAGTGCGGTTCGCACCGGCCGCCGATCTCCTTCTGTAAGTGGCCCAGGGCCTGGGGGCGGGGGCTAAGCTTGTTGTCCCTGGAGCGGCAGCTGGAGACATTCAAGCCTCCCTCAAGCTTCCCCCGCCATCAGGCGCCAACCTCTCGTTCTCTGTTATGCCTTCTTCCCTCCCTCTCCCGAGCTGCGCCCTCCAGAGGCGCTCACTGCCCCGCTGGGCTCAGCTGGGAGGTTGCTGATGGTACAGAAGGGCGGGCTGGGTGCAGAGGGTCTGGTAGGGGATGGGACTCACTCCCACTGTCCTGGTCTCTGGGCCCTGGGGGTTCATCCAGGTCTTTGGCAGGCTGGCTTAGGTGATGAAGGTGCTTTGAGAGGCAGTCACAGGGGACCAGGGGAGAGGGGACCAGGTAGGTCCTGGGAGAGGGACAACAGGAGACGTCACAGTGCTTGTCTCAGCGAACTTGGGGAGGCTGTCTTATCACTGAGGTTTTCAAGTGTCCTGTTTGTCACTTGTGGGTGATGACTGTGTCCCCAGCAAGGTCGTGGTGGGGATTAGAAATAACGTGTGTGAGCTGCCTGGCACACAGCCACTCCCAGTAAACACAGCTCTTCCCAGGACTGTCTGCTCCTCCTGTCCTGACACCTAGCGGGCCACTCAGTGGCCTCAGGTCTAACAGTCCTTCCCCCTGCGCTGCAGAGCAGCACAACTGAGTCCGGGGTTGGGGGGGTGTCCTCAGAACATGCTCATTACATGCTCGCTGTAAACTGACTCTACATACAGTGGATTCCATTATTCAAGGCAGTTCTCTTCTATGAAATCACTGATGCCAAATGAGCAAATCGTGAACAATCAGGATTGGGGAAAATGCAGAGCTGGGTGCCTTAGGGCCTCTTGGCCAATTTCATCAACTGACCAGCATGTGACCTTGCTTGATGTGTGTTTCTGCATGAAGACCCCTTAGTAGCATAAATATGGCACCCACGCGGAAGCCAGGAGACAGTGGGAGCCCTGGGTTGAGTGGGCTATGGTGGATCCTGGCTCCCATGTCATGGAAGGCTGTGCGGGTGATCTGAGCTGGTGTGGCGAGTGGGGATGAACACTGACTGGCTGCTGCAGGAGGGTGGAAATGAGGTGACTGGTGATCAAGGATTTGGGGTATGTGGTTTTTCCAGTAGTCATGTATGGATGTAAGAGTTGCACTGTGAAGAAGGCTGAGAGCCGAAGAATTGATGCTTTTGAACTGTGGTGCTGGAGAAGACTCTTGAGAGTCCCTTGGACTGCAAGGAGATCCAACCAGTCCATTCTGAAGAAGATCAGCCCTGGGATTTCTTTGGAAGGAATGATGCTAAAGCTGAAGCTCCAGTACTTTGGCCACCTCATGTGAAGAGTTGACTCACTGGAAAAGACTCTGATGCTGGGAGGGGTTGGGGACAGGAGGAGACGGGATGAGAGAGGATGAGATGGCTGGATGGCATCACTGACTCGATGGACATGAGTCTGAGTGAACTCCGGGTGTTGGTGATGGACAGGGAGGCCTGGTGTGCTATGATTCATGGGGTCGCAAAGAGTCGGACACGACTGAGCAACTGAACTGACTGAGCAGCTGATATCAAAAATCTGCCCTCTGATGATTTCCTGGAACCACTGTGTTTTGAAGCAGAATGCAGAGGGCCGATAAGCAATTATGGACAAGATTCTGGAGGAAGGCTGTGACGGACATTACAGAATGACCCTGTCGTTTTCACTTGTATTTACCTCTCTCTCTCCTTTTCTCTTTTTTTTTCCCCACAATGGTGAAAGATATTTGTCAGTTTTCACAATCAATAGCCAGACAAAAAAGAAAAGATAATTACAGTTGCAAAAGGAAAATAAAATAAAGACAACTGATTTAATATGTGTTGTTGTTTCACTAACACTGAGCTTACCCCAGAGCCCCGTAACTCACACCTGCAGGAGCTCCTCTGACGCCCGTGCTTTCTCCGGAGGGCACAGCCCAGCCTCCTGCACTTGGGACATGAGAGAGCACTCCCACTGCACTCCGGTCATGGGAAAAGCAAAATCACCACCTACAAGCACAAAAATATGAAAAACAAGGTTGTGAAAAGGCCCTGAAAGACCCCTGGTTTATAGGGCGAGCTGAAACAAGAAGGCAGGGTCGCCCTGGGCCCTCAGTTGGGGACGCTCAGGGTCTCCCTGCCGTGCGCAGGCTCGCAGAGCTGATGGCCGTAAAAGCTGGGCAGCACCGACTCTGGGGCTACATACAAGTTACAGTGAATCTGCAGCGAATCCAGCGAATCCGCAGACAGAGAACCTGCGAATCACGAGGGTCGACTGTGTGTTTATAATAGTGGTTATATTCATTATACATATATTTTGGAGATGGGACTCACACTCATAAACACCCTAGATGCTGCTTTGGGGTTCAGGGGGCCAGCCCCTCTGCTGATAACCCCTTCTCCCCACTTCTGCCTCAAGAAAAAGGAGGAGAGGCCACAGCCCAACCTGACCTCCACGGTGACTGCCCCAGTGACCTCCTCAGTGCCCCCCACAGGGCACCGTGGAATTAGGGGGCTGCAGTAAGTTTACATACCAGATCTCCAATATACATATGTTGGCTCAGTGTAAAGAACCTGCCTGCCAATGTGAGAGATACGGGTTCAATTCCTGGGTCGGGAAGATCCCCTGAAGAGGGAAATGGCAACCCACTCCAGTATTCTTGCCTAGAGAATCCCATGGACAGAGGAGCCTTGCAGGCTACAGTCCATGGGGTTGCAAAAGAGTCAGACATGACTTAGCGACTAAACAACAACATATATTAATACATAGGCATTGCACTTATGTTCTGTAACAGTTTCTGTATCAAGGCTGCTTCCTAGCCGTGTGACCTTGGGCAAGTGACTTAGGTGGTTGGTACCCAGTTTTACTCATGTGCAATGTGGGAGGTATTAATAGCACCTTTTTCGGTGGGCTTGTTGTGAGGATTCTATGAGTTAAACCCTGAGATGTGGTTGGACCAGTGCGGGGCACGTGGTGAGTGCTTCATGAAAGTGACTACTAGTCACTGTTGGATTCTCATGTACCGACCCCACAGTCCGGGCCCCATTACCTGAGAGAACATCTCCCTTGTCTCAGTGCCAGGTCATCAGCCCCTCCAAGGCCCCTCCTGCTGATACAGGAAGGCTAATTCCTGCCAAATCCCCTCCCTGGGAAGCTGTCTGTGGCTCTGGCTAAAGTGGTAGTCCGGGGGGGGGCAGCTGCCCTCACTGCAGGCTGCACCCCAACTGCTGGACCCCCAGGAACACCCTGAGGGTCTGCCTGCTGGCAGCATTCCTGTGAAATGAGTTCAATTCAATTCAGTCACTCAGTCGTGTCCGACTCTTTGTGACCCCATGAACCGCAGCACGCCAGGCCTCCCTGTCCATCACCAATGCCCAGAGTTTACTCAGACTCATGTCCATTTAATTGATGATGCCATCCAACCATCTCATCCTCTGTCTTGAAATGAGAAGAGTCTTTATTTTCCCTCTCGCTATACTTGGTGGGGATCCTGGCAAGGATGCTGAGCCTCGGGACTCCACGGCCTTGAGAGAGCAGCCTTGTCTTCCATGCTAAAGCATGGTGTCCTCTGCAACCCATGAGGCTACCGCTTCAGGGCCACACACACAGAGTGGAGGGTGGCTTATCCGTCCAGCCACAGGGAGGTGACCCTGTTCCTCCCAGCCAGCTCAGCCAGGCAGACTCAGGGCTGTGCCCTCCCTGGATCACTGTTCTCCCCAGCCTGGTTCCCAAGGCCCATTCCCACTGGTGAAGCCCCTCCCCTTCAGCCCTGAGTCCTTCTGTTTACACAGCCCCAAGGCTTGTCCCTGCCACAAGGCCTGTCTGCTTCTGTATGAAGAGTTGTAAGGTGTTCCAGGACACTGCTGGGAGCTTCCTGGATGCCCAGATGGATGGCGACCCAAGGAGTCATTTCACTCCACGGTCCCAGGGCTGGATCCCTGCTCCAAACCAGCCAGGCCTCCCTGGCAGCTAAAACGCACACCTAGGAGTCAGATGCCTGGGCTAATACTGCTCTCGCGCTGGGGGACTGGATTTCTAGAAGGTTCCATGGCTGGCAACTTCTATATTTCCTGGGGTCCAGAGAGAGCTCAGCAAGGAGAGTCCTAAAGGAAACCAGTCAGTCCTAAAGGAAACCAACCCTGAATATTCACTGAATGAACTGATGCTGAAGTTGAAGTTCCAATACTCTGGCCACCTGATGTGAAGATCTGACTCATTGGAAAAGACTCTAATGCTGGGAAAGATTTGAGGGCAGGAGGAGAAGGGGACAACAGAGGATGATGATTGGATGGCATCACCGACTCAATGGACATAAGTTTGAGCAAGCTCTGGGAGATGGTGCAAGCTCTGGGAGATGGAGCAAGCTCTGGGAGCCTGGCGTGCTGTGGAGTTGCAAAGAGTCAGACACGAATTAGCAATTGAACAACAGAAGAGAGCTCAGCACTTAATGAAGGCTCAACCTTAATTTAGCACAGTCGGAAATGAGGCTTCAGGGAAGGAAGGATCGTCCTGTTTGCCTCACTTATGACACCAGATGAATGAACAGGAGTTTCCCCATGAACCAACCTTCCAGGGCCAGGAAGCTCACAGGGCTGCCTGTCCTCCAGTGCCCTCTGCTGGCCACCCTGGGATCAGACGTTTCTACCTTCAGGTGGCAATGATTTGGCATCTGACAGTACTCAGCTTTCTGATGGAGGATCAGCAGGGGGCGCACTGGTAAAGAATCCGCCTGCCAATACAGAAGAGGCAGGAGACAAGGGTTTGATCCCTGGATCGGGAAAATCCCCTGGAGGAAAATATGGCAACTCACTCCAGGGTTCTTGCCTGGGAAATCCCATGGACAGAGTCCCTGGTGGGCTACAGTCCATGGAATCCCAAAGAGCTGGACGTGACTGAGGATGCACACAGCCTCCTGATGTCCAGAGATGGTAAGTTAATAACTTAATAACCTTAATAGCTTTAATAACTATTAGTAACCTTAATAACTATTGTAAGTTGCTAAACCTGTAAAGTCAAATCAGGCTGAATTTATTGCGTGTGTTAGCTGCTCAGTCGTGTTCAACTCCTTGTGACCCCATGGACTATATAGCCTGCCAGGCTCCTCTGTCCATGGAATTCTCCAGACAAGAATACAGAAGTGGGTTGCCCTTCCCTTCTCCAGGAGATCTTCCTGACCCAGGGATTGAACCCGGGCCTCCCGCACGGCAGGCAGGTTCTTTACTGTCTGAGCCACAGGGAAGCCCCAGATTTGTTGACGTGGGTTCATAAAGCAGAGATGCCACATGTAGTGCCGCCGTCTAGGAAGTGAAGCACTCTTGCTGGTTTGAAGATGGTCACCTTCTGCCTGTGCCTTTGTATGGCCTTTCCTAGGTGTGTATACATGCAGAGAGAGTAAGAAGGAGAATTATAAGGCCTACTCCTGTCAGGTAAGGCCCCACCCTGATGACCTCATTTAATTACTTCCATAAAGGCTCCAGCTCTGAACACAGTCACCTTAAGGGTTCAATATGGGAATTTGGGGACAGACTTCAGTTCACTGTTTTCACATCAGTAATATTGCTAATGGCTATACCTTGAGGTTGTTGTTGTTGTTTAAATTAGTCTCTGTTGATGTTGCAGTTGTTCAGCCACTGTGTCTGACTTTTTTGTAGCCCGCCAGGCTCCTCTGTCCATGGGATTCTCCAGGCAAGAATACTGGACTGGGTTGCCATGCCCTCCTCCAGGGGATCTTCCCAACCCAGGGACTGAACCCACGTTTCCTGCCTTAGCAGGTAGATCCTTTACTACAGAGCCACCAGGGAAGCCCACAATTCAGTACAATAAAATTAGTCTATTTGAAGTGAATCTGTTCAGTGAGTTTTGAAAAATGAATCCAGTTGTCTAAACATTACCACGATGAAGATACACAACATCTTCACCCTTCACCTCAATGCACTCATGCCCTTTTGTAGACGCATCCTTCCCACATCCAGCCCGAAGTAACCGATGATCTGCTTCCCTTCACTACAGTTTTGCATCTTCTAGAGGTTCCTGTACGTTTAGACACTTCTTGCACGGTCATTTGCATCTGTCTCTCTATTTGAAGTACATCAGGGTTGTCCACACCTGTTCCCTGCGGAATAGGGTTCTGTGGGGGCTGGGTAGGGGGCCACATCACTGTTCGTGTACCATCCCCCGACCATAGCCTTCTCGGGTTTTTTTCAGGGTCGTTTCACTGTTTTAGGAACAAAGCTGCTGGGGACAAGTGTGTGCACATCTGGAGCTGGCTATAAATAAAAGGTATAAATACCTTTTCTCATGGTAAATATCTGCTAAGTAGGCTGGCTGAGCCCTGTGGCAACTGTTATACTCAACTTGATAAGAATCTGACAAATTGTGGATGTTCCCACGGCCTCTCCAGCAGGACATTTTCGCTTTTACTTTCAATCATGCTGCTGTGTGGAGTGGGCATCTCGCTTCCACTTTAATTTATATTTCCCTGGTAACTAATGATGTCTTTTCAGAGGCTTGTCTTCTCTTACTTTTTCTCTGGTAAAGCGTCCGTTCACGTCTTTTTTAAAATTAATTTTTATTGGAGAATAGTTGACATATAATGTGTTAGTTTCAGGTGTACAGCAAAGTGAATTAGTCGTACACATACACATACTCATTCTTTTTCAGATTCTTTTCCCATATAGGTCATTACAGAGCATTGACTAGAGTTCCTTGTCCTTTACAGTAGGTCTGTATATGTCAGTCCCATAGTTTTCATTGGGTGTTTTGTCCTCTATCTGTTGAGCTGTAATAGCTCTTTATCTGTTCTGCATACAGGACCTTTACCAAATTTATGTTGTACAGATATTTTCTTGCCATTTCATTTAAGTGTCTTTCAAAGTGTTCTTGGAAACGTCTGTTGACGTTTGTAATTTTGAAGACGTCCAGTGTTTTCAACCTTTTTTTTTTTTTAACAGTTCACACTTTCTGTGTCCTAGGTAAAATAATCTTTGCCTAATCCAAGGCCACAAAGATTTTCTAGTATGTTTTCTTCTGAGAGTTTTATAGTCTTATCTCCTATATTTTGAGTTTCTGACACATTTTGAGTTAATCTTTTCAGTGTGGATGTGGGCATTTTCCTTTTTTTTTAAATTCTGTGGAGCCATTTATGTTGCATTGAGGAGTACTTGGTACTTGCAACTTTATTAGAATTTCTCTGTGAGACCATCTGGGCACGGAGAGTTTTATAAATTTGTTCCTCGGTAACGTTCTCCAGGTCCTCTTTAGCTGTGTGCCTTGTCGCTCAGTCGTGTCTGACTCTTTGCAACCCCGTGGACTGTAGCCCACCAGGCACCTCTGTCCATGGGGATTCTCCAGGCAAGAATACTGGAGAGGGTTGCCATGACCTCCTCCAGGGGATCTTCCCAACCCAGGGATTGAACCCAGGTCTCCCACATGGCAGGCAGATTCCTTTACCATCTGAGCCACCAGGGAAGCCCAAGAATACTGAAGCGGGCAGCCTATCCCTTCTCCAGAGGATTTTCCCGACTCGGAAATCGAATCTTCAGCATTGCGGGTAGAATCTTTACCAGCTGAGCGAACTCTTTGGTTGATTTGAGCTTAATGCCTCTACTGAAGCACGTTAGGTAAAGTGTGATTTTTCTAGGAACTTGTCTATTTCATCTAGATTTTTCCAAATTAGCTGCAGAGAGTTATGTAGAGCAACCTCTTATCATTTTTCAAAACTTCTTATATTTTAATAATGTTTCCCAAAGAATTCTTTTGTTGTTGTTGTTTATTTGGGTTTTTTTCTCCTTTTTTGTTTCTCTATTTTGATTAGGTTAGCTAGTGGTTTGCATACTTCATTTTTTAAAAGAACCAAGATTTCAATTTTTTGCTTTATTCTTTTTCTCTTAGCTGCCTCGTTAATTTCTTCACCTTTGTGCTATTTTACCTTGTGCTCTTATTCTTTTCCTAGTTTCCTGAGTTGGAGATTTAATTCCCTTATTATTGATACGTGTTTAAAGCTGTAAATTTTCCTTTGATTACTGTTTCAAATCTTCATAGACTCAGAAATGTGATGTTTTTATTATCACGATTTTTTAAAGAAAATCTATAATCTCAGTTTGTAGTTAATCTTTTAGCTACAAGTATTTAGTAGAGATGTTTAAATTTCCCTTTGCAAGAACTTTCAGAAATGTTGTCATTATCTTGTGGCTTTTTTACATTTGATGGTAGAATAATTGTGATGTTTCTACCATATGGAATGTAATACTTTCTTTGTGATTAAATTCCATGATTATTTCATGTGCACTTAAGAAGCTGTGTTATGGAATCCAGATCTGGCTGCTTGCCGCTCATAAGCCAAGAATTAGAGAGGCAAGTGTCTGTGGAAAGGAAAAGTGCTTTAGTCAGAAAAGCCAGCAATCTGGGGAGAAGGTGACTGATATCTGGAGACCGACTCTGAAGATTCTGCTCAGCCATGACAGTTTTTAGGAAAAAGGGGAGGATGAGAATCTCAGTGAATCGTTGAGACAGGAGGCTCTGTTCTGTGCCTTTCTCCATAGTGTCCAGGCTGGGTGACTCTCTTCACATATTATCTTGCCTTCATGAATTAAATCCAGGATTGCTAATGGGGGGCAGCTGTGGGTAGAGAGCTAGTCCTTCTTGAACTACTCAATTCTTCATTCTTACTTCTCATTTAGGAAAAGAATCCACAAGTTAGAAAAGGCCTGGTGTGAATTCGGGAGGACGTACATCAGGAGTTAGTTTCAGTTGCTTAGGGATCTCATTCCTATAAGTAGGTTCTTTTTAAGTTTAGAGGAAAGAGAAACGGGGAACAGGAAAGGGTCGAAAAAGCTGCTTTCAATTTCCCACTTGTCAGGACATCCCTCCATCTCTATGGGATCGAGGTGAAGGTCCATCTTCTGTAAGTTCTTCATGCTGACATAGAGTGCCATATTCTTAAGAGTGGAAGATGTTGACATGAGTCCATAGCATCTCTTTGCTGACAGTTCTAGTTGCCTACTTACATACACGGGCAGAACAGACTGCAATTATTTTGATGCCCTCAAAGATGCAGATTACTATGAGCAATAGTGTTAGTCCCATTCTCTTGAGGCCAGTTCTTGGAACTGTGCTAACCATGGACTCAGTACTGCTCAAGATGGAGCAGCTTATGTCATGGCTGCAGTCTGAGCATCATGCAGTTAGATTTTTCGCTCCGGTGGTAGTTTCCGTGTTTGTAAAATAACTCATAAATGTGCATCAAAACAGTCTGTGGCTCTACCATTCTCATTAACTTCTTGGTTTTGTACTTGAGGGTGGGGGAAGTGGGCAGTGCCTTGTAGGATTCTGCTCAGTTCCATCTATATTATCAGGACTTAAAGTTTGACATACATGTGTCCCTAAACTAAGATCATGACATCTGGTTCTATCACTTCATGGCAAATAAATGGAGAAAAAATGGAAAATTAAAAGTGGCAGATTTTGTTTTCTTGAACTCCAAATTCACTGCTGATGGTGACTGTAGCCGTGAAATTAACAGACGCTTGCTCCTTGGAAGAAAAGCTATGATAAACCCAGAGTGTGTATTAACAAGCACAGATATCATTTTGCCAACAAAAGTCTGTATAGTCGACCTGTGATTTTTCCATTAGTCATGTATGGTTGTGAGAGCTGGGCCATAAAGAAGGCTGAGCACCAAAGAATTGATGCTTTTGAATTGTGGTGCTGGAGAAGACTTTTAAGAACCTCTTGGACAGCAAGGATATCAAACCAGTCAATCCTAAAGGAAATTAACCCTAAATATTCATTGGAGGGACAGATGATGAAGCTGAAGCTCCAATACTTTGACCACTTGATGTGAAGAGCTGACTCACTGGAAAAGACCCTGATACTGGGAAAGACTGAGGACAGGAGGAGAAAGGGGTGACAGAAACAGAAGGTTGGATGACATCACTGACTCAATGGACATGAGTTTGAGCAAGCTCCGGGAAATAATGGTCAGAGAAGCTTGGCATGCTGCAGTCCATGGGATTGAAAAGAATCAAGACATGACTTATCAACTGAATGAACAACAGATTTACCTTATTGATTATATTGTTTGTCTCCATTTTCTTATTTTTTTGTTCACATAACTTACACGCAGAATGGGGTCCTCATCAACACCCCATGTGTTTCCAACTAAATGTTAGCTGTGTTTTTCTCTCTTTCTGCACCATCTATATGTTATGTTTAGTAAAGTATACTTTTGCCTAGCCCAGGTGGCACTAGTGGTAAAGAACCCACCTGCCAGTGCAGGAGACATAACTGATGCCAGTTAGATCCCTGGGTTGGGAAGATCCCCTGGAGGAGGGCATGGCACCCACTCCAGTACTCTTGCCTGGAAAATCCCATGGACAGAGGAGTGTGGCAGGCTATAGTCCATGGGGTCGCAAAGAGTCGAACATGACTGAAGCGACTTAGCATGCAGCCCAGTATTGGTACAAAGATATTTATAACTGTTACACCTTTATTGAGCCTTGTGGCTTATAAAGTGTCCCTCTCCATCATGTGTAAGTGGTTTGTCCTGAATCTTGTTTTGTTTGATGTCAAGACAGCTCCTCTGCTTAGTGTCCCATCAATTAAATCACTTTTGATCATTAGTGTTTTAAAGTTTATATTTTTAGCAATACATTGACTAATTTTTCATCACAATGACTATTGGTTTTAAGCTGAAAACAAAGGAATACTGATCAATAAATACAGAAAAGTAATGAGGATAACAATCATAAAAGTAGTGATACTGAAAATTCATCTTCAGATTTTCAATGGAGAAGTTATTTGATGAATCAGTTGAAAAACCTTATGCGTGTATGTATGCTGAGTTGCTTCAGTCATGTCCGACTCTTTTCAGCCCCAACAGGTTCCTCTCTCCATGGTATTTTCCAGGCAAGAATACTGGAGTGGGTTGAGGTTTCCTTCTCCAGGGGATCTTTCCCACCCAGGGATTGAAGCTATGTCTCATATTTCCTGAATTGGCAGTTTCTTTACCACTAGCATCACCTGGGAAGCTCCTAAAAAAATCTCTTCTTGAAATCACACAAAAAAAGTTGCAGTAACTTTGTAGGATGTATAATAAACTGAATTGGTATAAAAATATTTTATTTCTGATGTTTCCTTAAAAGTGCAATCATTTATATTATGATCCCATTTATTTCTATAAGATTTGAATAGAGAACATCAATGTTTTTCCAGAAGGTAAAAACAAGGTTAAGAAGAAATAAACAGGACCATAATATCAGCTCAGTTCAGTCGCTCAGTCATGTCTGACTCTTTGCAACCCCATGGACTGCATCATGCCAGGACTCCCTGTCCATCACCAACTCCTAGATCTTACTCAAACTCATGTCCATTGAATTGGTGATGCCATCCAACTATCTCAACCTCTGTCATCCCCTTGCCTTCCCACCTTCAATCTTCCACAGCATTAGGGTCTTTTCAAATGAGTCAGTTCTTCGCATCAGGTGGCCAAAGTACTGGAGTTTCAGCTTCAGCATCAGTCCTTCCAATGAATATTCAGGACTGATTTCCTTTAGGATGGACTGGTTGGATCTCCTTGCAGTCCAAGGGACTCTCAAGAGCACAGTTCAAAAGCATCAATTCTTCGCTGCTCAGGTTTCTTTATAGTCCAACTCTCACATCCATACATGACTACTGGAAAAACCATTGTTTCGACTACACGGACCTTTGTTGGCAAAGTAATGTCTCTGCTTTTTAATATGCTGTCTAGGTTGGTCTTAACTTTTCTTCCAAGGAGCAAGCATCTTTTAATTTCATGGCTGCAGTCACCATCTGCAGTGATTTTGGAGCCCAAATGTGCTACTGGAGATCAGTGGAGAAATAATTCCAGAAAGAATGTAGAAACAGAGCCAAAGTAAAAACAATACCCAATTGTGGATGTGACTGGTGATGGAAGTTAAGTCCGATGTCGTACAGGAACCTGGAATGTTAGGTCCATGAATCAAGGCAAATTGGAAGTGGTCAAACAGGAAATGGCAAGAGTGAACATCGACATTTTAGGAATCAGTGAACTAAAATGGACCAGAATGGGTGAATTTAACTCAGAGGACCATTCTATCTACTACTGTGGGCAAGAATCCCTTAGAAGAAATGGAGTAGCCATTATAGTGAACAAAAGAGTCTGAAATGCAGTACTTGGATGCAATCTCAAAAATGACAGAATCATCTCTGTTCATTTCCAAGGCAAACCACTCAATATCACAGTAATCTAAGTCTATGCCCCGACTAGTAATGCTGAAGAAGCTGAAGTTGAACGGTTCTATGAAGACCTACAAGACCTTCTAGAACTAACACCCCCAAAAGACGTCTTTTTCATTATAGGGGACTGGAATGCAAAAGTAGGAAGTCAAGAAATACCTGGAGTAACAGGTAAATCTGGCCTTGGAGTACAGAATAAAGTAGGGCAAAGGCTAATAAAGTTTTGCCAAGATAACACACTGGTCATAACAAACACCCTCTTCCAACAACACAAGAGAAGACTCTACACACGGGCATCACCAGATGGTCAACACTGAAATCAGATTGATTATATTCTTTGCAGCCAAAGATGGAGAAACCCTATACAGTCAGCAAAAACAAGACTGGGAGCTGACTGTGGCTCAGATCATGAACTCCTTATTGCCAAATTCAGACTTAAATTGAAGAAAGTAGGGAAAACCACTAGACCATTCAGGTATGACCTAAATCAAATCCCTTATGATTATACAGTGGAAGTGACAAATAGACTCAAGGAATTAGATCTGATAGACAGAGTGCCTGAAGAACTATGGATGGAGGTTCATGACATTATACAGGCGGCAGGGATCAAGACCATCCCCAAGAAAAAGAATTGCAAAAAAGCCAAATGGTTGTCTGAGGAGGCCTTACGAATAGCTGAGAAAAAAAAAGAGAAGTGAAAGGCAAGGGAGAAAAGGACCATAATATAAATGGTTGCATTGTTAAGGAAACATTGAAAAGAAAATATTTTTATATCAATTCACTTTATCCTGCATCATTCAAAATTATTACAACTTTTAAAATTATTTTTGTCATTTCTAGAAAAAGAATTTGGAGCTTTTTCCTTTTTGTAGTGAAAAGTGCAGAGTGAAAAGGGGTGGGAAGCCTGGCCCCGTGCTTGCTTCCACAGTCCTTATCACTCTGAACCTCGGGATCACCCCACCAGTTATGTATGGGCTCAAGAATCTCTGAATTTTTCTTCTTTATAGCCACACTGTTCTGCAACATGTATCCTGGCACAATGAGCATATTGAATTAGGGTCCAAATGGTCATCATTAAGGCAAACAAAACCAGCGCAGAGATCCTGCCTGTCTGCTTTGTTTGCTTTACCAGAGTCTATAAACATGGGATGATAACCAAGGGCCCAGCTGATGGGTCTCCAATCTTTTAACAGCCTTTGGGCCCTGGCTGGAGCCATGCAGTCTGCTGGATGGCTGACTGCTGGCCTCAGAGTGCAGTCCTGGGTTACAGGGCTCCTCACCCATGAACTCCAGGCAGGTCTCCTCCCTCCTTCTCCTCCCTTACCAGTCCCTCTTCCACACTCTGCTACTCGGGTACTTCCCTCCCCTGCAGCTGGGGTGCCAGGGAACTGAGCAGACAGCAGCTTCCAGCTCAGGGTGAAGAGCTGGCAGGACAGGAGGTGCCAAGGACAGGGCAGCTGCTCTGGGCACGAAACCCAGAGTGTGACCCAGCCCAGGAGGCCAAGTCGAGCTGCAGTGAGTCATGACGGATGGATGGGGATGTTTATAGAGTTCACACCTCTAGGGCGTCACAATGTAATAGGGCTGTCGCTGTGTACGGGTCACTTGTAATGATGTCAGCACCACCCCGAGGCCAGCGTGGGGATGGCGCTTTACCTGTTAGGTGGCCCTGACATCGTTGCTCCAGCCTCGCACCCTCCTTGGGAGAGATCACAGTTGCCCGTCAGGAAACCACGGCTCGGGTGTCTGAGGACACCCACCGAAGCTTCAGTCAAGTCTTCTGTCTTGAGACGCCACGGGACCATCCTCTCTCAGCCTTCCTGCTTGATAAACATGACGTCATGGCGAGTCCAGGTCACCACGCTGTGCTCTGCCCTTGAGCTGCTGCCGCCTGGACCCAAATGCTGGGACCTTTCTACCCAGGGCTGTGCAGGGTCTCTCCCACCACGGATGCTCCAGTGTCCGGACTGTCTCATTCTGCCCTGATGCCCTGGAGAGAGGCGAGTTTTAGCTACATCTTCATCTTGCTCTTCCTCACATTTCGGACACCCCACTGCCTCCTGCCTGGCAGAGCTTGACTCAGGATCTCTTGTATCTTTCGTATTTCCTCTATTCGGTTACATTCAGTCCGTCTGACTCTTTGTGACCCCATGGACTGCGGCACTCCAGGTCTCCCTGTCCTTCACCATCTCCTAGAGTTTGCTCAAACTCATGTCCATTGAGTCAGTGATGCCATCCAATCATCTCATTCTCTGTTGTCCCCTTCTCCTCCTGCCTTCAGTCTTTCCCAGCATCAGTCTTTTCCAATGAACCAGTTCCTCTGTTAGGAAGAGTGACGTGTGGACAACAGGACCTCAACACCCACGTTCTCCCTCCCACACGGCTGCCTTTGTGTTCTGCACTTATTTAATTATGTATATATGTACTTTTGGCTGCGCTGGGTCTCTGTTGCTGTGCGTGGGCCTGCTCTTGTGGGGCGCACGGGCTTCTCATTGCAGTGGCTTCTCCTGTCATGGGGCACAGGCTCAAGAGCCCACAGGCTTCAGTCGTTGTGGCTCAGGGGTTCTGAAGCACAGGCTCAATAGTTGTGGTGCTCAGGCTTAGTTGTTATGCATCATGTATGATCTTCCCAGACTAGGGAGCGAACCCGAGTCCCCTGGGTTGATTCTTAGGGGCTGATTCTTAGCAGGCTGATTCTTAGCCCCTGGACCACCAGAGAAGTCCTGAATTTATTTTTGAAATCAGCATTCACCTGATATGCATAATCCTTCCTAACATAAGGAATATGGAAAAGAGTGCCTATATACGTATAACTGAATCATTTTGCTGTACAGTAGAAATTTACACAAGCTTGCAGATCAACTATATACTTCAATAAAATAATTTAAAAAAAAATGAGTTTGGGGGATGATAACAGCTTCCACATACACAAATCAGTGTTGGACTAATTTAATTATTCACGAAGGTCTAGGTGTTACTCACCTTTATTCAGATGGAATTAAAAGGAATACATTTAATAGAAAACAAAGCACAAAGCTGGCTGTAGACCATCTTCGATTAATTTCAGGAGGAAAAAATTCTAGGGTGAAATTAAACCTCTAGACAATGTTACAACATTTCAACACACATGACCACGTAAAGAAAGTGAAAGTGTTAGTCGCTCAGTCATGTCTGACTCTTTGCGACAACCCCCTAAACTGTAGCTCACCAGGCTCCTCTGTCCATGGAATTCTCCAGGCAGGAATACTGGAATGGGTAGCCACTCCCTTCTCCAGGAGGTCTTCCCTACCCAGGGACTGAACCCAGGTCTCCTGCATTGCAGGCACATTTTTTTTTTTTTTTTACCATCTGAGCCACCACAGAAGCCCTAAGTAAAAGTAAAGAAATATGGTGAGGTGAGGTGAAGTCGCTCAGTCGTGTCCAACTCTTTGCGACCCCCGTGGACTGTAACCTACTAGGCTTTTCCATCCATGGGATTCTCCAGGCAAGAATCCTGGAGTGGATTGCCATTTCCTTCTCCAGGGGATCTTTCCGACCCAGGGATCGAACCCGGGTCTCCCGCATTGGAGGCAGATGCTAAAATAAATAAACTGTTGTATTGTGTGTCCTTTTAAAGATATAAGCCACTTGGAGTTCCATGGAGTTTTTCATGACCCCCACCCCAAATTCTAATGATAAAGTTCCTTCCTAACGCTTGGAGCCACTGGAGGGCAGCAGCTACAGAAGAAGGACACCGAGTGGATTCCGTAGTGAGGTGTCTGGGTTTGAAGTCACGCTGCTCCCTTCCTGACCGCAGCTTCCTTATCAGCTGCAACCGGATCATCTTCCTCCTTTGGGACCTCCCACAATATATGGGCTAAAGGCTGTGCACACAATGGATGTTTAGTAAATATTGACTGATTATTCTTTGTTCAATAACGTATCAGTGTGTAGGAGTTGAACAAATATTAACATTTTGGTAAAACTCCTCAAGACAGGCAAACATAAGGTATCGTGTGAGTGCTATAGATTATGAATCATCTATTAATGAACCTCGGTTCTAGCTTCTTTCCATTTAATATGTGAAACAGGTCTATTCTGGGTCTTGAGAACTTGTGAGCCCCTTTAGAACTGAGAGCTCCCTGTGAAGAGGCATTGGCTGTTGAGGTTAGTTCTGACCCGTTGACATTGCCATTCTTGGTGGTCTCACAGAGCTTTAAATTTCCTGGTGGACTGAATTCTTAGTGAGGTGAGTATATTAGAGCAAGGGAAAAGCAGTTTTTGAAACTCTGGAATGATGGTGAGTATGGAAGATCAACCTGAGATAAGCTTGCTTCAAACCCAGCAAATGTCCAAATGGCACCTTAGCCCAAACCAGTTAGAATCCTTATGAGCAACAGCCCTGGAGAGGTACCAACTGTGAGGACTTCTCCCCACAGAGAAAGCTCCTTTCCCCTGTGTAGACAGCTTCAAGGGATCCCTGGGAGATTCCAGTCTAGGTAACTGATATGGTGTCTTTGAAGTTTTGATGGTCTGCTACCAAGAAAATTAAGTCTGTCACTGTTTCCATTGTTTCCCCATCTATTTGCCATAAAATGATGGGACTGGATGCCATGATCTTCGTTTGTTGAATGTTGAGTTTTAAGCCAGCTTCTTCACTCTCCTCTTTCACTTTCATTAAAAGGCTCTTTAGTACCTCTTTGCTTACTGCCATAAGGGTGGTGTCATCTGCATGTCTGAGGTTATTGATATTTCTCCTGGCAGTCTTGATTCTGGCTTGTGCTTCCTCCAGCCCAGCATTTCCCATAATGTGCTCTGCATAGAAGTTAAATAAGCAGGGTGACAATATGCAGCCTTGACATTCTCGTACTCCATTCCCAGTTTGGAACCAGTCCGTTGCTCCATGCCCAGTTCTAACCATTGCTTCTTTATCTGCAAACAGGTTTCTCAGGAGGCAGGTAAGGTGGTAAACCATGTCGGATTCATGATCTCTGAGGAAGATTTAGCTTCAGGACCAGAGGCCAGGCTTGACCGCTCGGGGCTCTTGTGTGGCCAAAGTTTCATTACAGTGAAGAGGGACAGAGAAACTTCTGAACTAGACATCAGAAGGGGGCAGAGAGTGCCCCACTCAGCTAGTCTTTAGCAAGGGAATTATATACTTTTTAAGTTAGCTATTACAACAAATCAAAAGAATGTCTCAAGGTTGTAAAAATTTTACCAGATTTACTCCCACAATTTACATTTTAGGATAACAGGATTAGAATTTAACAACAGAAAGATTCTACCAAACCCACTCCCACAATATACATTTTAAGGTATCAGAATTAGTCAGAAGGTTTTCAGGAAAGAGAAACTATCCTCAAGCAGGACACATGGTTGTTATATAAGGCCTAGTACAGAGTTTAAACTGAGTTATTTGTTTTATAATTACCAGTTTCAGTCTTAGAGAAAAAAAACATTTTGTGTGACTAAGACTAAGGGAAAAAAAAAGTTTGTCCTTTCCTCCTCCTTCAGAATTCCAAACCCCTATCACCTCCTCAAGACTCCTACATCCCTCTCTCCTCCTCTGGGACCCTGAACTTCTTATCAACCTGCCTAGGAATTAACTCTCTCACCCATGCCCCCAACCCCCTTTTGTTTTAGGAGAATTATGTTGCTAAGGGAAAGGGGTATCGTTTTCATTCCATAACTACTTCCTGCTGTTAAAGGGCATCATCCCTAAATTGTTGAGGCAACATATTACTCTAAACCTCATATTGAGGGTCTCTGATCTGGGGCCCCAAATAACAGCTGGAAGAGTCTGTGGCACTCCTAGGAGCCTGGACAACCATTCGTAACTTAAAAGCTTTCAAATGGTTAGAAACAAATCCAGTTACACAGTTACAGGTGCAAGGAGCAAACAGTAAAAAGAAAACAATTAGAATTATTATGATTAAGATAGTTTTCCACCATGGGGAGATAGTTAAGGTTTCCCAAAGTGCGGGGACTGAAGCTTCAGGAGAATCCATAGCCTGAATCATTTTGTTCATGTGTTTAGTAACATGAGTAACATTAGTGCTCACATCTGGTATACAGGTACAACATTGGGTAGGAATAATAGCACAAGCTTCTCCTTGTGCGGCTGTTAGAATACCTAAGGCCAACCTGTTTTGTAAAACCACCTTTCTCATTTGTATTTGTTCAACATTAAGGGCTGAAATCGCTTTTTGAGGATCTTGTAAAACCTGTTGAGTAAAGTTAGAGCATCAGCTCATAGCGTAACATCTGTAATTCCCAGAGAGGGAAGGCATATTGCAGCCAGATAATCATACCAGTGAAATACAGACCTTGCCCAGCAAGTTTTAAGGTGTGGCAGATTAGCAGGCTTCTCTGGAAGCTCTGAAATATGAAGCCATGAGTAAAAGGTAAACGTACGGTACATCTCCCTATCCAGCCGGGGGAAGCCATGCCTATAGGTAAGAGCCATATCCAGTAAGAAGGTCCCATTTGGAGCAAACCAGCGTGACTGAGGGATCCAGTCCCAGTTAGTGCCCGCTGCCCAGAAAAAGGGAGGACCTGAACCGGGATTGGAAAACACAGGAATGGTTACATTGCATGTTTCTTGAGGCAAAAATCCCGATGGTTTCCATTCACTATAATTAAGTTGTCATCTAACTTCTGGGGATGGCTGTATTTATTCCCAGCATGTGGGAGCATTAGATAGTAGGTGTCCCTTTTCAGAAGTTACCCATATGATCTCATCCCTAAACATCAGGTAGGAAACCACCAGATCTAGACCCATTTACCTTCTTACATGCAGCAAAACAGACATTAAACCAAGATAATGTATAATCAAAGTTGAAAGTCCCATTAGGTCCATAGTTAAGGTACAAAGTGTTACACCAGTCCATTTTAGGATTGCTAGATATCATCAGATTAAAGAGAGGCATCACATGCGATTGTTGTTGGTGGAGATATTCACAGAGTTGAAGAAAGTCTTTTCCTTGAAGTGGAGAAACCCACCATGGGACGCCTTCAACTGATGAAGAGGGGAGTGCTCTGCAGACCCAGCAATTAGACTGACTGTGGAATGCAGCGTAAGAATGAGCCCAGGACAGGAAAGCGTTGTCTTGAGGGTCACAAGGAAGACTCAGGACTTTTGGAGTCAGCAGAAGCAGGCCCGCATAGATCGTCAGGCCCATCTGAAAAGTAAAAGGTGACAGCGCAGACTAAAGACATATAATGACATTGTTTAGTTTCGGTCAGGGGGCCACTTTTTACTCAAGTGTGGTGCACCCAGGAATCAATTCCTGGCACCTTGACAGCTATGGGAGACGAACGAATAACCTGGTAAAGGCCTTCCTAGAGGGGCTCGAGAGATTGGCCTTCAAATACCAAGTCTTTATCAGGACCTCGTGCTTAGCTCAGTGGCTTGTTTGACTCAGAGGCTGGGTCAGGAGTCACTTCCCTGAATTTCTGTAATATCTCTTGAAAGACTGAAAGCTGAGTCACATAGTTAGTTAATTCTAAGGCTTCGGGGTCTATAACAGTGTCTGTGCATAAGAAGGGTTTTCCATAGATACATTCAAAGGGGGACAGTCCTTCCTTTTTAAGGGCAGTCTGAGCCCTCATTAAAGCTCTGGGTAGAACTTTAAGCCAACTGTCCCGAGTCTCTTGAGTTAATTTACGCAGATGTCTCTTAATAATGTCATTAGCCTTTTCTACCTTCCCTGAAGATTGGGGTCTCCAGGAACAGTGTAAGCAATATTCTATTCTTAGAGCTTTTGACACCCCTTGAGATATAGCAGATTTAAAGGCAGAGCCATTGTCGATCTGGAGGCTCCACAGCAGCCCAAACCTGGGAATAATTTCATGGATCAAAATTTTTATAACTTCCTTACCCTGCTCACTATGGCAGGGAAAGGCCTCAATCCATCTAGTTAAAGTGTCTACCCAGACTTGTAAGTAAGAAAATCTGTCTTTGGAATATGGGTAAAATCAATTTCCCAGTCCTCTCCAGGATACTTCCCACTTCATTGGAACCTAGTTTTTGCTAACTTTTCAGTTTTTGGGCTATTTTTCTGACAAACCTCACGTCTCTTGATAATGTTCTTTAAAGCTTTCATTACATTTTTACCCTCAAATAGGTGAGAAGCCATCTGGTAAGTGCCTTCAACACCTAAATGAAAACTCTGTGTAAACCCTTAAGAATTTTCTATTGAGCATTTTCAGGAATTATGAATCGTCCAACTTCAGACTGTAACCAACCTTTATCAGTAATTTTTGCTCCTCTTTTCTCATATCTTTCTAATTCTTCTTCAGTATATTGTGGTTTTTCCTGTTCAGCAGGACCTGTCCAGACTAGGGGTGTTTGTAAGAGAGGGAGTTCCTAAAGTGCCAGTTTTCTGCCTGGCACCCCACTCTAGTACTCTTGCCTGGAAAATCCCATGGATGGAGGAGCCTGGTAAGCTGCAGTCCATGGGGTCGCAAAGAGTCGGACATGGACTGAGCGACTTCCCTTTCACTTTTCACTTTCATGCATTGGAGAAGGAAATGGCAACCCTCTCCAGTGTTCTTGCCTGGAGAATCCCAGGGACTTGTTTGACTCCCCACCAAGGGAGCCTGGTGGGCTGCCGTCTATGGGGTCACACAGAGTCAGACACGACTGAAGTGACTTAGCAGCAGCAGCAGCAGCCCTCTGCTTAACTCTAGCGCTTGAGTCAAAGCAACAAGCTCTGCCAATTGGGCACTTGTACCAGGGGGAAGAAACTTTGCCTCTAAAATCTGTTCAGATGTAACCACAGAGTAACCTGCTCTCTGATTCCCATTCCAAACAAAAGAACTGCCATCTGTAAATATATCCATGTCAGAATTGTCTAATGGGGTATCCATTAGATCTTCCCAAGCTGCATAGTTTAAAGTTAGAAATAGGGAACAGTCGTGATCAGGTGTTTCATCATCTTCCTTTTCAGGAAGGAAAGTGGCAGGATTTAAGTTTCCACAAACTTTAAGCTTAGTTATTGGCCCTTCTAACAACAATGACTGATATTTAAGGAACCAACTGTCTGTCATTCAAGTATTAAACTTAGAGTTTAAGATTCCACTCACATCATGAGAAATCAGTACAGTAAGATTTCACCCATTAATTATTTTGAGGGCTTCAGGTGTTAATAAAGCCGCTGCCGCAATTACTCTTAGACAGTGTGGCCACCCACCTGAGATTACATCTAATTCTCTGCTCAGATAAGCTATAGATTGCTGGTGAGGCCCTTGGGGTTGTGTCAAAACTCCTAAGTTTTCTTTCAGTGACAAATAAATTCTAACACTTTGGGCAAGCTCAAAGCAGGAGCTTGCAGGAGAGTAGGCTGAAGAGCCTTAAAAGCCTTTTGAGTATCTGGAGACCAAACCAGCTTGTCAGTTTGGGCCTGCTGAGTTTCAGTTATAAGTTTATATAAAGGCCAGGCAAGTTCCCCATAGTGAAGTAAAGTGAAATGAAGTTGCTCAGTCGTGTCCAACTCTTTGCGACCCCATGGTCTGTAGCCTATCAGACTCCTCTGTCCATGGGATTTTCCAGGCAAGAGTGCTGGAGTGGATTGCCATTTCCTTCTCCAGGGGATCTTCCCAACCCAGGAATCGAACCCGGGGTCTCCCGCATTGGAGGCAAATGCTTTACTGCGGGAGACATCAGGGAGCAGCAGTAGCCTGTGCTTTCCCCAAATCCTCTCAATTGTCTTAAAGTCATAGGTAAGGGATGATTTAATATAGGTTTAATTCTCTCCTAGCCTATGGCACTAGTCCCTTCTGATATGATTAGGCCCAGATATTTAACATGGGCTTCCCCGGTGGCTCAGAGGGTAAAGCGCCTGCATGCAATACAGGAGACCCAGGTTCGATCCCTGGGTTGGGAAGTTCCCCTGGAGAAGGAAATGGCAACCCACTCCAGTATCCTTGCCTGGAGAATCCCATGGATGGAAGAGCCTGGTGGGCTATAGTCCATGGGGTTGCAAAGAGTCGGACACGACTGAGTGAGCTCCCTCCCTCCAGATATTTAACAGATTGCTGACAAAGATGAGATTTTTTCCTTGATGCCTTATAACTGCAGCCTGCCAGGAAGTTTTAGGAAATCTTCTGAGGCTTGTGAACAAGCTTCTCAGCACAGAGCGGAATATCATCTACATATTGTAGTACCACTGCCTCGGAGCAATTACAATTTTGTATTTTAGTTTGGTCACTCAGTCGTGTCCGACTCTTTGGGACCCCATGGACTGTAGCTTACCAGGCTCCTCCATCCACGGGATTTTCCAGGCAAGACTACTGGAGTGGGTTGCCATTTCCTTCTCCAGAGGATCTTCCCGACCTAGGGATCAAACCTGGGTCTCCCACATTGTAGGCAGACGCTTTACCGTCTGAGCCACCAGGGAAGTCAGATCTGCATAGAGGCAGATGGCAAATGCCTTTGTTGTTTAGTCGTTGGCAATACTCTTGGTAAGTGCCAATTTGTAGTTGATACACACAATTATGAGTGCTCAAACTACCACACAATTGCACTCATCTCACATGCTAGTAAAGTAATGCTCAAAATTCTGCAAGCCAGGCTTCAGCAATATGTGAACCGTGAACTTCCAGAAATCAAGCTGGTTTTAGAAAAGGCAGAGGAACCAGAGATCAAATTGTCAACATCCGCTGGATCATGGAAAAAACAAGAGAGTTCCAGAAAAACATCTATTTCTGCTTTATTGACTATGCCAAAGCCTTTGACTGTGTGGATCACAATAAACTGTGGAAAATTCTGAAAGAGATGGGAATACCAGACCACCTAACCTGCCTCTTGAGAAACCTATATGCAGGTCAGGAAGCAACAGTTAGAACTGGACATGGAACAACAGACTGGTTTCAAATAGGAAAAGGTGTACGTCAAAGCTGTATATTGTCACCCAGCTTATTTAACTTATATTCAGAGTACATCATGAGAAATGCTGGACTGGAAGAAACACAAGTTGGAATCAAGATTGCCAGGAGAAATATCAATCACCTCAGATATGCAGATGATACCACCCTTATGGCAGAAAGTAAAGAGGAACTAAAAAGCCTTTTGATGAAAGTGAAAGAGGAGAGTAAAAAAGTTGGCTTAAAGCTCAACATTCAGAAAATGAAGATCATGGCATCTGGTCCCATCACTTCATGGGAAATAGATGGGGAAACAGTGTCAGACTTTATTTTTGGGGGGCTCCAAAATCACTGTAGATGGTGACTGCAGTGACTAAAAGACACTTACTCCTTGGAAGAAAAGTTATGAGCAACCTAGAGAGCATATTCAAAAGCAGAGACATTACTTTGCCAACAAAGGTCCATCTAGTCAAGGCTATGGCTTTTCCAGTGGTCATGTATAAAAGTGAGAGTTGGACTGTGAAGAAAGCTGAGCACTGAAGAATTGATGCTTTTGAACTGTGGTGTTGGAGAAGACTCTTGAGAGTCCCTTGGACTGCAAGGAGATCCAACCAGTCCATTCTGAAGGAGATCAGCCCCGGGATTTCTTTGGAAAGAATGATGCTAAAGCTGAAACTCCAGTACTTTGGCCACCTCATGTGAAGAGTTGACTCCTTGGAAAAGACTCTGATGCTGGGAGGGATTGGGGGAAGGAGAAGAAGGGGACGAGAGAGGATGAGATGGCTGGATGGCGTCACTGACTCGATGGACATGAGTCTGAGTGAACTCCGGGAGTTGGTGATGGACAGGGAGGCCTGGCGTGCTGCGATTCATGGGTTGCAAAGAGTTGGACACGACTGAGTGACTGAACTGACTCACTGACACGCAATTATGAAATGGTCAAAGAGACTAGGAAAAGATGACCGAGAAAGGAAAGTTCAGCCCACACACTTTGCCCACTTTTGGTTGGTCCCCTTGCAGGGAGCTTGGGTGTCCCTTGGCATTAGCCGGTCATTATAAACCCCCGACAAGGCTCTGCTTTTTGAGGCTGCCTTCAGTCACTACGAGGTACCGCGAAACTGCAGAGCAGGGCTCATCACTTGCTTCACACAGGGTGTGTCCTTCATTCACACAAACACACCAAAGAGTAAAGTAAAGCAGAAAACATGTATACTGAGAAAGCAGAGAGGCCAGAGCTCTGGGTGTTCTTGCCTTGTCCTGAAGGTTCCAGACGAGCCCCCAAGATGATAGCTTACGGTGAACGTTGTCGGATTCATGATCTCTGAGGAAGATTTAGCTTCGGGACCAGAAATGAGGCTTCACCACGCAGGGCTCTTGTGTGGCCAAAGTTTCACTGCAGTGAAAAGGGACAGAGAAACTTCTGACATAGACATCAGAAGGGGGTGGAGAGTGCACCCCTAGCTAGTCTTCAGCAAGGGAATTATACACTTTTTAAATTAGTTATTACAATAAATCAAAAGAATGTCTCAAGGTTATAAAAATTCTACCAGACCCACTCCCACAATTTAGATTTTAGGATAACAGGATTAGAACCTAACAATAGAAAGATCCTACCAGACCCGCTCCCACAATATACATTTTAAGATATCAGGATCAGTCAGAAGGCTTTCAGGAAGGAGAAACAGTTCTTAAGCAGGATACATTGAGTGAAGTCGCTCAGTCATGTTCGACTCTTTGCGACCCCATGGACTGTAGCCCACCAGGCTCCTCCTCCATGGGATTCTCCAAGCAAGAGTACTGGAGTGGGCTGCCATTCATTGCTGTTATATAATCCCTAGGACAGAGTTTAAACTGACTTGTTTGTTGTGTTATCATCAGTTCTGGGCTTAAAGGAAAAAAAAATGTTTTATGTGACTAAGACTAAGGAATGCAGAGAGAGAAAAAAAAAACAAAGCAAAAAGACATTTGTCCTTTCCTATTCCTCGAGAATTCCAGACCCCTATCTCCTCCTCGAGAACCCCAGACCCATCTCTTCTTCTTGGGGACCCCAGACTTCTTATCAACCTGCCTGGGAATTGACTCTGTCAGTATTCCCATCTCTTGAAGAATTTCCCACAGTTTGTTGTGATCCACAAAGTCAAAAGCTTTAGCGGAATCAACGAAGCAGATGTTTTTCTGGAATTCTTTTGCTTTTTTGATGATCCAGCGGATGTTGGCAATTTGATCTCTGGTTTCTCTGCCTTTTCTAAATCCAACTTGAACATCTGGCATTTTTTGGTTCACATACTATTGAAGCCTGGCATGGAGAATTTTGAGTATCACTTTGCTAGCGTGTGGAATGAATGCAATCGTGTGGTAGTTTGAACATTCTCTGGCGTTGTCCTTCTTTGGTATTGGAATGAAAACTGACCTTTTCCAGTCCTGTGGCCACTGCTGAGTTTTCCAACTTTGCTGGCATATTGAGTGCAGCACTTTCACAGCATCATCTTTTAGGATTTGAAATAGCTCATCTGGAATTCCATCACCTCCATTAGCTTTATTTGTATTGATGATTCCTAAGGCCTGCTTGACTTTGCACTCCAAGATATCCGGCTCTAGGTGAGTGATCATGCCCTCATGGTTTTCTGGGTCATTAAGATCTTTTTTACTTAGTTCTTCTGTGTATTCTTGTCACCTCTTCTTAATATCTTCTTCTTCTGTTAGGTCCATACTGTTTCTGTCCTTACTGTGCCCATCTTTGTGTGAAATGTTCCCTTAGTATCTCTAATTTTCTCAAAGAGATCTGTAGTCTTTCCCACTTCATTGTTTTCCTCTATTTCCTTGCACTGATCACTTAAAAAGACTTTCTTATCTCTCCTTGCTATTCTTTGGAACTCTGCATTCAGATGGGTATATCTTTCCTTTTCTCCTTTACCTTTTGCTTCTCATCTTTTCTCAGTATTTGTAAGGCCTCCTTGGACAACCATTTTGCCTTTTTGCATTTCTTTTTCTTGGAATGATTTTAATCACCACCTTCTGTACAGTGTTAGGAAACTCCATCCATAGTTCTTCAGGCACTCTGTCCATCAGATCTAATCCTTTGAATCTATTTGTCACTTGTACTGTGTAATCATAAGGGATTTGATTTAGGTCATACCTGAATGGCCTAGTGGTTTTCCCTACTTTTTTCAATTTAAGTCTGAATTTTGCAATAAGGAGTTCATGATCTGAGCCACAGTCAGCTCCCGGTCTTGTTTTGCTGATTGTCTCCAGAGCTTTAGAAAGCACCTGGCCTGTGCTCCATCAAAGTCACACAGTCATATCAGAAGTGACTGCCACCAGGTTCAGGGCTGGTGGGATGTCCTCTTGCCAGGTGGCCTGGGACCCCACGCTTGCTGTCCTGGCATAATCACTAATAGCATGCCACATGCTCTGAACGTGTCCCCATGTGGACGACTCACCGCATGGTCACCTCCCTTGGGCCTCCCCTGGCGTGGTTGCTCCCTGCCCTGATCCTCCAGGCCCTGACTGGAAGGTAAGAGCCTTGTTCTTCCCCGCTGGCCAGTGTTGTCCAGCCTGCCTAAGCAAGGACGTTTAAATGGAGGGCTTGGTGGGGACTATTTGGGTCTCGTGTGGAAGGGTGGAAGGGATTCAGCAGACACTTGGTGACTGACTGTGGCCCATGGTTCAGAGACAACCAATCATTTGTGCACAGTGAGGACACAGGCAGGGACGCTAGGGTGTGGGGTCTCAATCTGCACAGCAAGAGGGCTAGGGTGAGAGGACATGGGCCCTGGTCAGAGCTGGTCCAGTTGACCAAGGGGTGGGTGGGGGGAGGGCAAGGAGAGGCTTTCTTGGAGACATCTCTCCAGATCTTTGACCAAA
>SJYQ01094239.1:414900-506196 GCA_006410935.1 Redunca redunca | reverse complement strand
ACGGTCTTTTACAAATCCTTCCCGCGAAACTCTTTTCTAACACAGAAGACTGAAATTGATTGTCGTTTTGGGCAACTGTGACTGTTTAATCAGTAGTTAGAGCTTCGTCCTTCAATCATACTATCTTATGTTTTCTGTACATAACGACTGTTCTAGAGTGGGCTAAAGTTTACTTACCTTTTCTCAGTGATTCTTCTGTGTTCTTGTTTTCTCATTTCTCCCTAATTACAGCCCTGGGAATGGTTTGTAGACCCTTACGAACTTTTGGATAAGTTGAAGTGTTTTTGTTGTTGTGAATTTATGTTACACACATCTGAGGTTATTTAGGAAGTGTCAGATTTGAAATGGATTTCCAATTATGTAACTTAATTTTATATAAGCAAGTTATTTTCTGAAACCAGTAAGAACAGAAAGAAATTTGTAAACTATAAAGAGCAATGATTCTTAATCTTTTGGGATTCCTCTCTCTCTCTCTTTTTTCTAGAAGTATTTGTGATTTTATTTTGTTTTCTGATGTTGTTTTGATATTTACGTATTTATTTCTAAATCTTTATTGGAGTATAGTTGCTTTACATCGTTGTGTTAATGTCTATTATCCAGCAAAGTGAATCAGTTATATGTGTACCTGTATCCCCTCCTTTTTGGATTTCCTTCCCATTTAGGTCACCACAGAGCATTGAGTAGAGTCCCCTGTGTTGTACAGTAGGTACTCCTTTCTCCTTAGTTATCTGTTTTATCCAGAATATCAAAGAGTGCATGTATGTCAATCCCAGTCTCCCAATTCATCCTCTCCTCCTCCACCCCCCCACCCCCCGCCCTTGGTATCTGTAAGCTTGTTTTCTAGATCTCTGTCTCTATTTGTGCTTTCAAATAAATTCATCCGTACCATTTTTCTAGATTCCATATATAAGCGATATACATTTGTTTTTCTGACTTAACTTCACTCTGTATGACAGTCTCTAGGTGTATCCATGTCTCTGCAAATGGCATAAAAAAGGAATTATTTCATTCCTTTTTATGGCTAAGAAGTAATCTCGTGGGCTTCTGAGGTGGCTCAGTGGTAGAGAATCTGCTTGCCAGTGCAGGAGATGCAGGTCTGATCCCTGGGCTGGGAAGAGCCCCTGGAGAAGGAAAGGGCAACCCACTCCAGAATTCTTACCTGGGAAATTCCATGGACAGGGGAGTCTGGCGGGCTACAGTCCGTGGGGTCCCAAAGAGTTGGACACAACTTAATGAGTAAAGAACAGCAATGACATTGTATATATCACTCCACTCTCTTTTAAGGATCTGATGAAACTATTGGATCATCTTCCTGGAAACACGCACAGACATACCTACAGGATTTTCTGTATAATATCATGAGGTTTATGCAATTCTATTGAAAGGTTCTTATAAAATGATATTATTAAATTATTACATTGTTTTTCTAGAAATGTCATAATTCTTAAATAGGTTAATTTCAGGGACTTCCCCAGTGGTCCAGTGATTGGGACTCCACAGTTATGCGGTGGGGTGGAGGGGAGGGCACGGGTGGAATCCCTGACTGGGGAACTGGGGATCCCATATGCCATGTGATGTGGCCCAAAAGAGGGTTAATTTCAGCTCAAAAAGTTTTGTTGTATTAAGACTGCAGATAAGTGTGACACCATTTAGTTCAATGACCAGGCACAGTTGCATCTTTGATTTGATGTTGGCTGAGTGAGATGAGCCTAGACCATCAGTAACATTAAATAAATTCTCTGGAACAAATGTGCCCATGCTAAGGAGGTGTCTTGCCGACACAAGGTGAATTTTTATCAGCCACAGTGGCAGCCGGGTATTATGTTTCTGGTTTGGGAGTCAAGAGTTTCCAGTTCTGATACCTCTTTGGCTTTTTACTTCCTGAGGTTTAGTTCAGTGCTCCATGTATGATAACATTGTGAGGTTGGAGCTGTTTAGAGGTTAGTGCTATAGGGTTTTAGTGTTGCTTCACAAAATCAGCTTTTAGAAGATGCAGGGGGAAAGTTTCATTTCACTGCACATAATTGTTGCGGACAGAAACTTGGATGAATAAATAAAAGTTGTGGTCTGGATCATAAATTTTCTTCAGTAGATGTGCTTTTTTGAAGATGCACTGGGGTAAACATTTTAAATGGTGACTTTTGTATTGGCTGTACAAGCATTTATTTACCAGGTGCCAGGCACTGTTCTCTGTGAATTCTCACAGCAAACCTATGGCGTAGATGCTTTTATTATAGTTATTTTACCAAATGGTTAGCCAATACACACAGAGATAAAATTACATACCAAAAGTCAGAGCTAGGACACGTGGAACTGGGATTTAAACTGACAGTGTTGGCTCCAGTCTCCGTACTTTAACTGCTCTTCTTTTGGTGCTGTCTTACGGGGGCATGTGTGAACAAACCATTGTCCTCACAGTTTTCTTTTCGTATTTTCACAATGATTGTGTTCTGTGCAAAATAGTTCCGAATGAAATAAGTCTGTGTGGTGTGAATTCTAGTCACATACAATATTGAAAAAAATTACATAGAGAATTCCCTGGCAGTCCAGTGGTTGGGAATCTTCGCTTCCCCTGCAGGGTGACGCAAGTGCGATTGATCCCCTGATCAATTAACTAAAATCCCACATGCCACGCAGCACAGCCAGATAAATAAATTGAAATAAAAATATGTCATTAAAAACTACAGAAGGTTTTTAAAGCAAGTCTTACTTGGGAAATTGACATGGTTTAGTCTAAGACTTCTTCATATTTTTAAGGAAACTAGTTACAACTAAATGATCATTTTTAAGAGAAGGAAATACACGTGTATCTGATGAAGCTGTATTTTCATAGTATTCTTAATAGTTTTGAGAATGATTGTAGCTTATGATATTTTTGTTTAATTAGATTCAAACCGCTTAATGTAGTTCAAGGCCATTGTTGTAGTATAGTATTTGATTTTTTTTTTTTAAACAACTGTATTTAAACCTTATGTTCAGTACAGGTTATTAAGTGGAACTGCTTCTGATGGCATGTTGAGTACTAAGGCCAAGACACAGGTTTTATAAATGCTTTGAATTCCCTCTTTACTCTTTTATGTTCTTGTAAATTAGTCTCTTTCAGTAAATGTTACACATTAACTAAGTGCTCCTGAATTCCTGTTAGCCCTTGTACCTTTCTTCTGGAGATACTGTATAGTCAACTGGGTTTAAATGTGTGTGTGTGTGTGTGTGTGTTTAAATGTGTGTGTGTGTGTCGGAGAAGGCAATGGCACCCCACTCCAGTACTCTTGCCTGGAAAATCCCATGGATGGAGGAGCCTGGAAGGCTGCAGTCCATGGGGTCGCTGAGGGTCGGGCACAACTGAGCAACTTCACTTTCCTGTGTTGGAGAAGAAAATGGCAACCCACTCCAGTGTTCTTGCCTGGAGAATCCCAGGGATGGGGGAGCCTGGTGGGCTGCCCTCTGTGGTCGCACAGAGTCAGACACGACTGAAGTAACTTAGCAGATACATGTGTAGCTGTTTTGTTTTCAATATTAGAAATTATTCTAAAGGCATTTTAGGAAACCTTTTTTTTTTCCCCCACAAGCAGTACTTTCCCACTTTTTAAATAAGAAAGATCCTTTAAACAGTTAAGAATTTAAAAATTAAATATTTTACTTAAAATTGGTCTTTCTAGCGGATCAGTCTTTTTGTATTCCTCTAAATATAGACATTCAGAATCAATCAAGCAATGCATATCTCACCCTGTGCGAAACAGTTTTAGATCCAAAAAGGGTAAAAGTTGTAAGACTTGATTGAAAACAAGACAATATGTCTCGATTTGGTGAAACAAGATGACCAAACAAGATGAAACAAGTTGATAAAACAGTGGGAAAATATGTAAACAGTTTGTAATAAGAGAATGTTATAAAGTTTTACCAAGATAAATGAGTTGCTTAAAGTGTGGTACAGGCAAATACAAAGAGTTTAGATCGGTGTCGATGGGCTCAGTGGAGCAGGTTTCATGAAAGAGATGGGACTTGAACTTATTACTAAAGACTATTGACTGAGAGGAGAAAGAAGGCCTTTCATAGAAAGAAAATAGGCCTCTTTTTTACCTCTTTAATTGTGGGGGGTTTTTTTCCCCCTTTTCTCCTTCACAGTAATCTTAGGAAACTAGCTGTGCAATTTTCTTGATTAGTCTCATGATGATAATAATCTTTAAAGTAGTGTATTAAAATGCTTTTTGACTTATGTGCTAGGCATTGTGTTTGGACCTGTGTAAAATACATTTCTCTCATTTGAACTTCACAACATCCCCTGAGGTAGTCACACTTATCCCCATCTTACAAGTGTGGGAATTAGGGCTCAGAGAGATCAAATAATGTGTAAAGGTGTCAAAAGTAGCAGAGTCAATGTTCAGGTTGAAGGACCAGAAGGACCAGAAGTCAATGTTCAGGACCAGAGGTCCTGCCTCTTTGTGGTGTGATTCAGCCTCCTAATTCACCCAGTTTGCCTGACCTCACCCAGTTTCTAAAATTCATTTCTTCTTCCCTTAATTTCATCATGCATTGTAGTTTCTTTGCCATTCATTATTTCTCCTAAATTTTAATATTTTTTTATGATTAAAATTGAATACTTGAGCTTGTAACAAGTAAGAGGCTGGACTCTGGAGCTCACTTCTGAGTTCAGATCTTGGCTCTGTCCCTTGCTGGTGTGTTCAAATTATTTAATCTTTCTGTGCCTTCCTTTTATCATCTGTTCTTCAAATGTAAACAACTTGACTGTGTAAGACTCAGGGCATATTTTTAGTCTAAGGCCCTCTTAAGAAAACTATTAGAGGATGAACTTCATCCTCCAGAGATGAGTAAGAATACTGGCAAGAGTGCTGCTGGGGAACATTGAGTATATTTAACTACTATGGACCTGAGGCTGAAACCAAAGTGGGAATAAGGAAGAAAAGATAAAATGTACATGTTACATATCTGATGATATAGAAATTGGTCATAAAACTAAAAAATTGAGAGAACTGGGAAGCAGGAAGAAAATTGGAGGTAGAATAAATTTGTGTATTGCCTAATCTGTAATGTCTAGGAGTCAAAGGACATCATTTAAAGCTGACAAATCAGTTAGTAGAAGTATAAGTGTATTTAACAGTACAAAGGTAAGCACTGAGAAAGATAATACTAATGATTATAACTGTGTACTGCAGGAGAGGCAGTAAGATTATATAAGCTAATTCTGTTAGTGCTCATAGTAATTAGCTATGTAAAGAAATGAAGGATTAATGGTATTAAATGGAAATTATTTAAAATTATAGTTACAAAGATAGGACCAGAAACATACATTACAACAAATCAGTGCTCAGGGAAAATTCAAAGCCTAAAGAAATAGTACAAATGGATAAGTGAAGCATTTAGCTAAAAAGTTAGGAAAACTTTTAAAAAGTGAAACTAATAAGTAAATCCAAAATTTGACTCTTTGTAAATACTCAGTGAAGCAGGTAAGTCACTTAGCTAAGCTAATTTTTCAAAGGAGGGTGGGATAAAACATGCATATCATAAGGACTAATCACCACACACAGCACAGATTAGAAGAAGCATGAGTCTATGTTTGAGTCTAAACAAATAAATTAGAAGATTGTAAAAAAGTACAATAAAGGAATATCATGGGAAAATATAATTTACAAAAATGACCTTAGATAAAGAAAATTCAAATAGATCAATATCCATAGAAGAAATAGAGAAAACTACCACTTACCTTCCCTTCAAAACACCAGACCCAGATATCTCATAGGAGAATTCTGATAAATCCTTAAAGAAATAGTAATTTCAGTGTTGTTATTGAAAGTATTCTAGAGCATGGGAAAAGAAGAAAACCTCTCACATTTGTTATGAACAAGTATAACATTGATACCAAAACCTGACAAAGAATGTACAAAAGAGGAAAACTATCGATTAAATCTCATTTAGGACTCTAGGAATGAAACTGTTTTTAAACAAAATCTAGGGGCTCTGTAGTAGAATCATGGTCAAGAGAAGTTTACTCATGGTATGAAAAGATAATTCAGTATTAGGAAATCTGTTCGTGCTTTGTTTTGTTAGTAAACCGAAGGAGAAAAATTATATGGTCATCTCCAATTACCTAATGAAAAAACACTCAACAAAATTTAACACCCAGTCTTTATGAATAGCATTCAGTAAGATAGTAATCAATGGCTATTTCCACATACATGTTTGTATACATATGTATATTTATTTACTTGTACAGATGTGTGTGTGGATACACACACACATCTGTACAAATATATGTATATATATATCTCAAATTCCAAAACCATGCCGAATGGTGATAGAGTAGGCTTTCCCACTGCAGAACAGGACAAGACAAGAAATAACGCTGATATCACTGCTGTTGAGTATGATACTGTTAGTCCTGGCTAGCTCACACAAGAGAAAGATATCAGAGGAGTGACCGTGTGAAATGAGGAGACTGGCTCTGTTGGCACATGGTATGAATATATATGTGGAAAACCCAACAGAATCTACTGAAACACTACTCCAGAAAGAGAATTCAGTAAGAAAGCATTAAAAGTTAATGTAGCGAAATCATTAGCCTTCATTTAACAGTGAGATCGTAGATATAATAGTGAAAGGAAAAAAAGCCACATTTACAAACGAACCAAAAGGTGAAATAGTTAGGAGTAAGCAAACCCAGTATGTCAAAAAATTTCAAACAATACTGAAAAATAAAAAAGACAGCTTAACTCTAAAGACATGTTTTTGATAGAAAGATTCACCATTCTGTTAGTTCACCATAAATTAATTTGGTACAGGTTCAATAAAAAATACTAACATGCTCTTTTTTTTCTGGAATTAGACAAGAAATTTTCTGATTGTTTATGTAGTTAAAAAACAAACAAAAAATAGCAAGGAAAATGGGTGGGGATTATTGAAATCATGCTCATGTAAAGGCTCAGTATTTAAAGCAGTGACATGCCTAGCATGTACATACATGGGCATAAGGAATGGTAATCACAGAATAAATGTAAATGAATACTGAAATGTAAACCTTAGCCTATATCCTGATATGTATAGGAATATAAACCTAAATATTAAATCTAGAAATAAATACAGGAAGTTGGTACATGATAAAGGTGGTATCTAAAGTTAGTAAGAAAATTTTCAATAAATGATTTTGAAGTAATAAAAAATACATACTTTGAACATATTCAAGATACTGTATACCAGGATATATTTCAAGTGGCAATATCCATCAGAATTAAAATTACTTTTATTCTTTAACCCATCAGTTTTACCTCTGGAAAACTATAGCTTTCCTTGTCCATAAATGAAGTAACATGTATGTGTGGCCATTTATTTCAGCATTGTTTGTAAGAAAAATAGCTCGGTTGATAAAGAATCCGCCTGCAATGCAGGAGACCCCAGTTCGATTCCTGGGTCAGGAAGATCCCCTGGAGAAGGGATAGGCTACCCACTCCAGTATTCTTGGGCTTTCCTTGTGGCTCAGCTGGTGAAGAATCTGCCTGCAATGCAGGAGACCCCGGTTCAATTCCTGGGTCAGGAAGGTCCGCTGGAGAAGGGAAAGGCTACACCCTCCAGTATCCTGAATTCCATAGACTCTGTAGTCCATGGGGTCACAGAGTCAGACACTCCTGAGTGACTTTCACTTTCAAAAACAATTCGGGTGTTCCTCAGTAGGAGTCTAAGTAATTAAATTAGGGTGCATCTGAGAGTGGAATACTGTGCCATGTGAAGACATTTATGTAAAATCACAAAATAGTTTCTGTTGGTGGTGTTTTGGCAGAATGTGGGATCTTAGTTCCCTGACTAGGGATTGAACCCGCACCCCCTACATTGGAAATGTGGAGTCTTAACCATGGGACCACCCGGGAAAGTCCAACAAAGATTTTTTTAATGCTGTAGCACAATATCTTCTGAGTTTTTCTACCAAAGTAACTTTCACATAGAATATATAAAATAATAGCATATGGGATTGTAGCTTGGAGTGACCATTTAAAATTTTTTTCTGCTTTATCTTTAAAATTCTTTGGGTTTGCTCTATTCACCTCTGTCTTAGTCTGCTTTATTTAAAATTAGTTTGCCAAACTGCTCTTATTGTTGAGCAGTCCTGCTCCAGGAAAGCGCACCTCGTTTGCTCTGTGCCTTCCCTTAGCCCTGCTGCACTGCCACCCGTCTTATCTTGACTGAGGAGCATACTGTACGCCAAGACTAATTAACCACATGCTATCCCTGTTTTTGCACATTTCCTTCCAGACAGATTTTTCAACTGAAGGATGATAATCTGTAAACAGAATAGCCCTATGCTTGTCTCAAAATAATTTAACAAGTTTGTTTCAAATGGTCCACATTTCCCAACAAATGATGCCTAGACCAATTTGATTTATTGGCATTCCAGCATTACTATTAATGTATTGGTTTGTCCAGTATATTTCCATGTTAAAAAATGTTCCATCTTACATGTTTATTATATTTCTATGTGAAATGTTCTCTTTAGCAGGATGAAGTTAAAGGAAGTAGATCGTACTGCCATGCAGGCATGGAGCCCTGCGCAGAATCATCCCATTTACCTAGCTACAGGTAAGCTCAGCAGAGAGAAGACAGTATGCGTCACCTAATTTCTTCTTTTCCACATCTGACTTATTTATACTTGTCCTTTAAGATTCAGGTCAAGCTTCAGCTCCTCTAGAAAGCCTCTCCTTTCCTGGCGAGATACGTGCAAGCTTCCTGTCGGCTGAGTTCAGTGGCCTTCCCATGTGCTTGTACAGCATAGTGTTAATCGTGGCCTGTTACGTTATAGTGTCTTCCTCACTTCAGGACCACGCTCTATCTTTATTCCTCCGGTATTAAGCTCAGTAGATAAAATGTAAAAAAGTTAATAAATACCAATTTGAATGAACGAACAACAGTTTTGATGCTCCATTTTTATATAATAGCATTGAGGTTATATCATTTGTTACTATAAGCATGGAACTGTTCTTTCAGAGATTTTATCTATAGATTTAAAAATTGTCTGCACTACCGACTCGTACAAATGTCATATCTGAGCCTTGCATCAGAATCTTACTGCTGTAGTAATGTAAGCATCTGTTCAGTGGTATACGTGCTGAGATTTCAGTCGTTAATGTAGCATTCATGAGTGAGAAATTGAAAAACAAGCATTTAATTTCTGTTTTGTATGGTTTTCTCTGAGTCTCTCTGGTTTTGCATGTGTAGTTACCATGAATATATTTTCTATAGGAACATCTGCTCAACAATTGGATGCAACGTTTAGTACCAGTGCTTCTCTTGAGATATTTGAATTAGACCTTTCTGATCCGTCCTTGGATATGAAATCTTGTGCCACGTTCTCTTCTTCTCACAGGTATGAGATTCAACCTGAAATTTACGTGATTATTTGATTATATGTTGTGGTTGATGCCTAGTATGTCTATAAGTGTTCCATTATGAAATTGTAAGGAATACCATTAGTGACATATTTTGTGAAAAAAATATATGAGTTGTTTAGGCAGAAGTTTAAAAGGTGTCTATACATGTTCTGTTGAATTTCCTTTTTTTACGGACTGTCGTGTGTAAGAAGGAAAGCCTCTAGTTTCTAGTATTTTTTTCCTCATGATGTAGTAGAGTTACTTTCTTGTCCTTTTTTTAATCTTACCTCTTTACAGAAAAAGGTAGGCATGACTAGAAAAAGTAGTTAGATGAATATTAAAATGTTAATAGTGATTTTCTTTGAATGGAGGTTGCTTTTTTCCCCTATCTACTAATGTATATTTCAAATTACATTTCACAAGAATTTTATTGACATGGTTTCTGATACGATAAGTATTTAGATGGGTAGATTTCCAAGTACTTAAGCTATATAGAAGGATACTTTAATTTCAGTAGCAAAATGTGTTTTATAGCCTAATACCTTGGCAAATTTTGGTGAAGAGATTGTGTCTTGGCTAACAATACAGTTCAAATCATGGCGTCTCCCATGGGATGGCTTGTAATCATCCAAGCCCTCCCACTCTACTGGCATCCCCAGATGCCTTTCATCTGGCGGTTCTACTCAGTACCATTGTTATATATCTCCATGCCACCTCCATACCAAATTGAAATCTTTTATTCTCTACCGGTGGGTGGAGAATTATGTCATAATAGACATAATTTTGATACCACTTTTTTACTGTCAGAATATATTATTTTTCTTGGAAAATTTCAGATGACTCCCTTAACTGCTTTACTATTTAACAGATGACATGTTACTGAGTACTTCTGTAGTCAAATAAAATCCAGGGAAGTGGTTGATTAGCTCTATCTTATAAATGAATCAAAAGCAGCTTAGGGAGATTAACTAACTGGCTCAGGGTCTCACAGATTCTAAATGGTAAAACCAATCTTAGGCTCTTATCTTCTGACACACAAATCAAATATACTTTGTTGTATTAGCTGTACAAAAGAGTTTTTGTACCCTTCAAGGTTACAAAATGAAACATGAGTATAAATAAAAACTAAAATGCCATTTCACCAAGTTATGTACAGTTACCAGGAATAGAGGAGAAGCAGTGTTTTTGGTGTATTTCTGAAAAGGCTTAAATGTATAATTTCCAAATTCTTTTACAAGTTTATCTGACTTCAAAAAAGAGTATTTTTGCTCATTTTCTTTTAAAGGTACCACAAGTTGATTTGGGGACCTCATAAGATGGATTCCAAAGGAAATATCTCTGGAGTCCTGATTGCAGGTGGTGAAAACGGAAATATTATTCTTTATGAGCCTTCTAAAATTATCGCTGGGGATAAGGAAGTTGTGATTGCCCAGAATGACAAGCATACTGGCCCAGTGAGAGCACTGGATGTGAATATTTTCCAGGTTAGACTTTTGACGTTTATTCATATTTCTTGAGATACGTGCTGCCTATTTGAAACAAGTATATTAATCTACTGTGCCTCAGTCTTGGAGAAAGCTGAAACTGTGCCTGTGCAGGTTGATGAGTGAGTATATTTGTATGAAGAATGAAAGGTTCAGAGCTGGCTTCAGCGTGAGTAATACACTAGGCCCAGGGAAGGGATCAGGGTGATGGGTTTAGTTCTAGAAGTCTGGAGATGTCATGTCATTTTATGGACGTTTTTAAAATACTAGGCACCTCAGAGGTTGAAAACCTAGTCTTTTAAGTTTGTCTCGGCTTCTTCCCTGGTGGTCCAGGGGCTAAGACTCTGCATTCCCTATGTGGGAGGGCCTAGATTTGATCCCTGATCAGAGAGCTAGATCCCACATGCTACAACTAAAGACGCTCCATGCCACAAGTAAGATCTGGTGCATCCAAATAAATAAGTAAATAAAATAATTTTTAAAATTAAAAAGTTTGTGCTAGTTCAGCATTAGGCTGGTGCTATTGTGTGTGGGTTAATCTGTTGTTTCATTACTGCTAAATGTATTTATGTCAGAGATTACTACTCTATCAAATAATAAGATATATACATAAATATAGTATAAATTTAATCAGCAATTAAGACTTTTTGTACTGTTGCCATTGTAAACATTACTGAATGTTAATTGTAGAAATGTTAAATGGCAGCCCACTGCAGTGTTCTTGCCTAGAGAAACCCAGGGACGGGAGCCTGGTAGGCTGCTGTCTATGGGGTCGCACAAAGTTGGACACGACTGATGTGACTTAGCAGTAGCAGCTTCTGCTGCTGCATACATTAATAAAAATCTTAAGTTAATAGGATATTTGAGTATAATCAGAAAATAAATATTATCTTTAAAAAGTTTGATAGTTATTTTTCTTATATTATAAATAGATATTTTAGATATAGAAATACAGAAACCCAACTTCTTCATTTTCTGCGGTTTGTGGTGCCTGCTCTTTAGATTAGATAGCTAATTTCCAACAACTGCTTATTTTTGGTTCGTGTCTTATAGGTAGCTACTGCCATGGAATTGCTCTGTTTTCAGAGTTGTATGTCAGTTGTTACAGTAGATTAATGAGAGTGAACAGTAAAGGATGAAGGTCAGGATATGAACCTCATTGTCTTCCTGGATTTCATATCACAATTTACTACCACCTGGCGCAAGATGGAGCATATGTGAAATAGAAATACGTGAGGACAGACACAGAAAACAAGTTTATAGTTACCAAGGGGAAAAGGGGATTGGAGAAGGATAAATTAAGGATTTGGGATTAGCAGATACAAACTACTATATATAAAACAGATAAACAGCAAGGTCCTACTGTATAGCACAGGGAACTAGTAATATAGTCAAAATCCTATAATAAACTATAATGGAAATATAAATATGTATATATATATATATATATAGCTGAGTCACTTTACACCAGAAACTATAGTTTTGTTTATTCATTTATTTATTTATTTTTTAATTGGAGGCTAATTAATGAATCAGCCATGGAGAAACTATAGTTTTTTAATTGAAATAAGTCAACTATACTTCAGTTTAAAATTTTTTAAAAATAAATACATGAGGATTTTTACTAGTCTTATCTTGATCCAGCTCCAGAGGCTGACTTTGAAGTGCCTGGTATAGATACCATTATTTTAGCATTCAGCTATTTGAAGCCAACAGAGTGACCTATTTTTGTCTCCCACAATCGGATTCCCTTCCAGAGATCCAAACCACAGGCAATAATCACCATATAAGAATTTATCCATTTAATTATTTTATTAGTGTCTTATATTGAAATGTCAGTAGATGTGTTATCTTTTTTAGTTTAATAGAGTTTTACAATATGTTTCTTTAGAAAACTGATTAAATTTCAGATTGTTATATATAGTTTTTAGGGATTCATGCATTTTGATTTTTTTAAACAGAAAAATTATATGCCTTAAAACTGAAAGATTTTTAAAATTAATTATTTTTAATTGAATGATAATTGCTTTACAGTATGGTGTTCAGCCATAGGCTTACCCATGTCCCCTCTCACTTGAACCATACCTCCCACCTCCTCCCTACCCCTCCCCTCTAGGTTGTTAACAAGCCGATTTGAGTTCCCTGAGTCATACAACAAATTCCTGTTGGCTCTCTATTTTACATACCATAATGTAAGTTTCCGTGTTACTCTCTCCATATAGCCCACTCTCGCTCCTCCCCTACCAGCCATGTCCCTGGCTGTTCTCAGTGTCTGTGAAAATGTACAGAGCTTTCCAGCTCCAAATTGGGTTATTCTGAATTCTCTTCATTATTTGTAAGTGCTATTTATTTGTTAATTCTTTCTTATTGCAGACTAATCTGGTGGCCTCTGGTGCTAACGAATCTGAAATCTACATTTGGGATCTAAATAATTTTGCAACTCCAATGACACCAGGAGCCAAAACGCAGGTATTACATTGATTTCAATGTAATCAAAAGAACCAAAATTGGTTTTTCTGCACTTATTTTTTTCACGTAAAATATATCTGTTTAAAATCACTGTTTAAATGTCATTGATTTTTCTTTACCATGGTCAAGTGTTAATAAGTATGTTTCCTAAGAGTATCAGCAAGTCCTTCAACAGTAAATATTTAGTACTTGCCATCTCCCAAGCACTGCCTGAGGTACTAGACTTGTGGTAGTAAATAAAATAGTCTTTAAAAGTTTCTTTAGGTATAATATTTTATGTAATATAGTATTCTATATTATATAGCATTTTAGTAATAACCAACCTCAGAATAAAAATCATAGAGAGGAAACTTACTTAAAAAAAGAAACACACCCTGTTTCCTATATAATTCTAATAAGCTGAGAAAGAACAGACATCTCCGCCTTCTTTTCACTGTATTGACTATTCAGTTTGAGTGGCTATTATAACAGGCCCTAACATTTTGGCAATCTGAGAGGTAGTGTAACCATAGTATATGGTTTTCTAGGTCTAGGCTGTAATTTTTGCTCTGCCTAGATGTCTGCCACATTGACCAGCATCTACTTTGTGGTCCATTATCTTCCATGGGGCAGTTGCAAAGTAAAGAAACAGTGCCTGATTTGTAACAGGAACTTAATAAGTGGCTGGTGAATACACAAGGTAAAGTACTTGAATTGGTATATACCTGAGATTTAAACTGCATATGTTGAGAACTTAAGAATATAAAAATAAATTTATGGAAGGAATAGATCAGATTTTTAAGTAATCCATTTTCTAAAAAGAAGAATTAGATTTTGTAGTTAAACTTGATTACAGTTGAGAAATGGTTCTTAGTAGTTTATTCCTTACAGCCCCCAGAAGATATCAGCTGCATTGCATGGAACAGACAGGTTCAGCATATTTTGGCATCCGCCAGTCCCAGTGGTCGGGCCACTGTGTGGGATCTTAGAAAAAATGAGCCTATCATCAAAGTTAGTGATCATAGTAACAGGGTAAGTATGCGATTGATTTGTGAGAAACGTGTTTTGTTTCTGCTATAGCTGTTCCTATATTGTTTGTCAGAGTTGGCAACAAATCAGATTTCTATAAAGTCAAATCCTATTTCCTTATGGACCAATCATGTTGGAATGAGAGGTTGTTTTTCCCTTTGGGGAAAATAATAAAATCCCTACTAAACCACATTGGATATATTAATGATGAAGAGAAAGATTGGTTAATCAAAGGAGTTATCCCATGGTACACTAGTTGTTTTGCTTTGCCAGCTGTTCCAAAGCATTATAACAACTAGAATGTAAAATTTTTCCCTGCTAGTAATTTTATGACTGTGAAGCTGTAGTTTCCAGACTCTTGGGCTCCTCTTTTCTGAGCAGGCAGTGCTAAAATGGACTGGTATTCTTCTCCCACTTGCTCAGTAGGCGCTGTTGTGTAACACCTTACATTTTAACCTTACAGATACATTAATATTATGTCATCATATGTTATAAAGTAATTTAGACACACTTTAGGGCTTGCCTTATTAATTCGTTTTTAATTACTGTTTTTAGTTGGACATTTAAAAAGTGAGTTTGCCTAAATCAGAGAATGCATATATAATTTAAAAAAAACAATAGCAATGAGAAAACATTATTTATAAGAATATTTCCTCAAGGTCTTGTTTTTCAGTGAGTCAGGAGTTTTAAAACAAGTTTCAGTGGAATAAAGTACACAATAAGCATTTCAGTCCCCTTCTAGAACACTTAACAGGATCTGAGCTTCCAAGTATTTCTCAGTAATAATGTTAATTTATCCCATATGAAAATTTAAACAGCAGTTGTTGCTTTAGTCACTTTATCTTGATTTTTCTGATAAAGTAGAGGAAAGGTATTAATTTTTAAGAAATCTTCTCATCTTCATTTCTCTAGAAGTATTAAATTTTAAAGTTATGTAAAGCTTTCCCCCTTATTACAGTTTTGACAGGACAGCTCATTTGTGGTATAGAATTACTCTGGCCTGGAATGATTTGGTGTATCAAAGGGTTGGTTGAATTGAAAACATTTAAACTCGTTTGTTTAAGACCACTGTATAAGAGTGTTTAATAGAATTTAGTAGTTTGGCGGGTTTTTAAAAAACAAATTTTAAATAAATGAAAATAAAATAATGACTACATAAGTAAGAATACTCTTTTCATAAGCCTGAGCTGATGTTTTCTACTATTTGTTTCAACAAGCATATACTCCTCATGTTCATTTTGGCTTTTCATAAAGTAGTGTGATTGATAAGATGTGAGCCTTGCCTGTGTGCAGATGCATTGCTCTGGGTTGGCGTGGCATCCTGACGTTGCCACTCAGATGGTGCTTGCCTCTGAGGATGACAGGCTACCAGTGGTCCAGATGTGGGACCTTCGCTTTGCCTCCTCTCCGCTCCGTGTCCTGGAAAACCATGCCAGGTATCTTGCTGCTCTTCCAAAAAGCTTGATTTATGAATTGTAAAAAATGTATTTACTTACTTCTTTGAATTATCAGATAATTTTTTAAAATTAGGGAATCTACTCCATCTCTGTCTTACGAAAGTTAGTATAAATAGTTCATTTCTATTTTAAGCAATAGTCATCTGATTTTTTGTACTGAAAAATGATAGCCAAATCATATCACAAAAACATGAAAATGTGTTTATGGATTTTCTACACCTTATTTCAAATAATAGGTAATAGATCAAAATTCTAGTGAATCATAGCTCTTTGGGACAAGTCTTGAATCTTCGGGGCATTATACAGTTTGATCTTTGATTCGTCATACTTATGGAGAGTCTTCCGTGACATTAGTATCAAGCAACAATTGAAAAGTGTGTTTTACTTCTGAGTGTTTATCTTAATTTAAAAGCAAACATTTTTGAGATATTAAGTGGTTCATTCTGCCTTCAATTTAATAAGTGTGTGGATGCTCTAAAAAACATGAGAATTGTCTTGTGTTAACTTTAGTAGCGTTAAATTTAGTTTATGGGAATTCCCTGGCAGTCCAGTGGTTAGGGCTCTGTGTTTCCACTGTAAGGGGCATGGGAGCTAAGATCCACAAGGTGAAAAATTAGTTTGTAATTGTGAAGATTTCCTATGATTTTTGTATTCAGGTACCCAGGGAGTTTATGTATGTTTTGTTCAGTGTTTTTAAACAAGAAACAAATCTCTTTTAGTGTTAAAGTATTTTCAGTGCTTTGGGCTTTTTTCTTCTTTCCTTTTTAGGGATATAGAAACTAAAGCTTTAAATTCCTTTTCCCCTCTGTGTGGTGGAATTACACACTTTGAGAAGTCTTAAAGTTTGTGACCTCCCCTTGAGCTTCTTACAAAGGAGAAAAGAATCTGGTCCCAATGTAATCCTATTTAGATGTTATGCTTCAGTCAGCTTTTTAGTAAAGAAGAGGTGATTCTGAGAAGTTTTAATATTTTTCCCATGTTTGGTAAGGTTTTATTTATTTATTAAACACTTGCTTATTAAACACATGCCAACCAGTGTACTAAGATTCAGTAATACCACAAAAATCCCTGCCCATTGTTGAACAGAGTTCCCTGTGCTATACAGTAGGTCCTTGTTGGGTGTCTGTTTTAAATAGAGCAGTGTATACATATTAGTCCCTAATTCCCAAAAGTTAGCTTGATTAAGACTCATAGTAAACCTGTAGTGTAAATGCTCTTATCCCATTTTACACATTGGAAATTGAAGCTTGGTAAGGCTAAACTTGGTTTAGATCAAAACGAGTCAGCTGCTGACTTCCAACTCAAACATCCTGGTCATTGTATCTATGTTCTTAACATTACATTATACTGCCAGTTTTCAATGTGGCCACAGTTTAGCAAGACAGAATACCATACTGGGTGCCAGGAGCAAATCAACCTCTCTGTTTCTGTTTTCTCCCTCTAGTAAATGCAACAGTTGGATTATATGTCCTTCCAGTTCTGTAGTTCAGTGATTTTGTTTTAATACTTGCTAAGAATTTAGGTGTTCCTTAAGATGTGATATTAAATATGATACTGATATCTAAAGGCATTCTTGACGTGACTTGAAACTTTTGACGTGCATAATTGGATCCTAAAGAGAGGCGACAGTAAGAGTCATTATTCCTAAATGGACTTCCCGGGTGGCGCTAGTGGTAAGGAGCCCACCTGCCAATAGAGGGGATCTAAGAGATGTGGGTTCAGTCCCTGGGTCAGGAAGATCCCCTGGAGGAGGGCATGGCAACCTGCTCCAGCATTCTTGCCTAGAGAATTCCATGGACAGAGGACTCTGGCAGGCTACAGTCCATGGGGTTGCAAAGAGTCGAGCAAGACTGAAGCGACTTAAGCACACACACATGCATTGCTACAGTTGGGGAAAGTTGAATATGGACTCTCTATTTAGAGTATTGCATAAAAATAACATTTTCAGTATGAGATTGTATATAGAAGGTTCTTACCACCAGAGAGAAGTGTAGAGGTGTCATGTAATAATCTGCATCTGACAGATGCAATGAACATATATAGAGAGAGCGTGAAATTTAAAGACCTAAAGTAAATGTGGCTGAATTGATGAATCTAGGTGAGAAGTATAAGGGTGTACGTCACACTATCCTACAATTTTTACAAAGATTTTAATGCTTAAAAAATAAAATGCTGGAAGCAAAGGCATTCTTAAATAATTTGAGTTCTTTTCCTATAGCGTATTTTTCTGCTTCTGAGAGGACTTAGATTGTAAGAAATATATTAAAAACAACTTTTGGGGAAAAGAAGACTAATATATACCTCGATGGTGAGCTTTACCTGTATTTTGGAAATTGAAAAAAAAATTATTTTAGAATTACTATAGTGTTTTCAGAATAATTGAGGACTATTTGTATGTTTTTGTTTTAAGAAAGACACAGACATAATTCTAGTTTCTAGTATTTTTCTTCATGATCTGGTAATGTTAACTTTTTTTTCATCTCTAAATAGCAGAGGCATGAATGTAGAAAAAACAAACTATTAATATTATATAGTACTTGTTTCTGGATGATAGGATACAGGATTTTTTAAATTTTTGCAGGAGATGCTAATCTGAATTTTTCAAAACATTTACTGAAAATATTACTTTGTTTGAAAGTAAAAGTGTTAGTCACTCAGTCGTGTCCTACTCTTTGCAACCCCATGGACTATATAGTTCATGGAATTCTCCAGGCCAGAATACAGGAGTGGGTAGCCATTCCCTTCTCCAGGGGATCTTCCCAACCCAGGGATCACATCCAGGTCTCCCACACTGCAGGTGGATTCTTTACCTGCTGGACCACCAGGAAAACCCTGTGTAGACCATGTTGTCGGGCATTTGTTCTCATTTTTTTGCCATCATACACTGTACTCTATATCGAGCATCTTTGTAATGATCACAGAGCATACCCATTGCTAAATTGCTTTCCAGAAAGATTATATGAAATTGTACTTCTGTTAGCAGTGTGTCTCTCCAAAGCCCAGACAGAAATAATTTGCAGATTTGATTTTCTCAAGATTAAAAATTTCATCTTTGTGTTTTTAAGGGGGATTTTGGCAATTGCTTGGAGCATGGCGGATCCTGAATTGTTGCTGAGCTGTGGGAAAGATGCTAAGATTCTGTGCTCCAACCCAAACACAGGAGAGGTATGGGGAGGAGATATTTCTCAGACTTGGAGTGATTGTAATATTTAACTCTAGCTGAATAAGAAAATTTCTATATGAATTCTTTAGTACATTATTAAAATTAAGAATATGAAACTGGATGGAGGTGTGTATGAAATGTTAACCGAGCAGAGACTTTATCTAAACCCAGCTATTTTCATTTGGAAATAGCAGTCATTGAAAATGGTGTATTTGAACCTAGTAATCACCCCACTCCCACCCCTCATTTCCAGTAAAAGGCATTTATCTAGACTCAGATATAGTTGGTTGGATTTATTTAGTGTGTTTTCTGGAAATCAGTGTCCTCAGAGTAGGAGTGTTCAAGGTTTGGGTCCTGAAGGTCCTCTTTGATTTTTGGAAATCAGTGGATGTAGATTTTCAATCTCTCTTCTGAACTGTACAGCAAGAATATAATACTTTACCATGAAATATTTGTCATGTGTTCTATTTATGGAAATTTAGATGGATAAGCTAAATGAGCAGGTTAAATACCTTTTCACTTAATTTTGTTTCCTTATAGAGTAAAACATTATTTAAAATGTCACATGAAGTCCAAATTAAGCTAATTTGACTTATTTCTTAAACCCATAAAACTTATGCTCCTAAGAGCACAAGTTAGCATCACACTGACTTTGAGTTAGCAACAATTATTACATGATTACATTGTAAAGTTAGTAAACAATTATTACATTATTTATATCAGCCATTTTTAATAGTTTTTCTCTATTCTGTTCCTCCTAAAGAAAACTGTTTATGCCAAATTCTGTTTTGATTCTGCAGCAATAAGAATGATGTGTACATGTTTTCTCACTTGACAAGAAAGAAGCCAGCCGTCTCAGTGAATTCTTCCTTCTCAAGAATTTTTTTTAATTTTTATTGGAGTATAGTTGCTTTACAACGTTGTGTTAGTTTCTGCTGTACAACAAAGTGAATTGCTACACATGTACTTATATCCCCCTTTTTTAAAAAATTTTCTTCTCAGTTAGGTCACCACGGAGCATTGAGTAGTTCCCTGAGCTATACAGTAGATTCTCACAATTGGTCCCCATTATGCATAGTGATGTATATATGTCAGTCCCAGTCTCCCAGTTCATCCCATCCCCCACTGCCCCCCAAGAGCTGTTTTTGAAATTTGATCTTCAAATGATTTAAATGTGGTACTTTGGGTCTTGGCCAGCAAAGTCAGTTGGATAGAACCCTTTTAGAGTTCAGCGAGTTGATCCTAATACAGTATTCTGATCTTTCAGATGCATCTTCTATTACAATTTCAATAAAAATAGGAAAGTCTCAGTTTTTAAAATGTTCTTATTCCAAATCTGGTCAAAATTTTGATCACCTTTTTGTTTTTGTCATAATGAATTTTTCTTGTATTTTAAAGAAATTTTTTAAATTGTTGTTTTTCCTGGCTGTACACTTTCTAAAAGTAAATGTTTAATTAAAGTTGTACTTGTTGATCATAGTGATTCAGGTATTTTGGCTATAAAGTGCCTATATACTTTATTTTTTGGTCTAGGTGTTATATGAACTTCCCACCAACACACAGTGGTGCTTTGATATTCAGTGGTGTCCCAGAAATCCTGCTGTCTTATCAGCTGCTTCCTTTGATGGGCGTATCAGCATTTATTCTATCATGGGAGGGAGCGCAGATGGTTTAAGGCAGAAACAAGTTGACAAGGTAATAAGAAATATTAAGGTTTTTTTATTACAACACCTGAAAAGAATCATCTTACTGTATAATTATTTTGAAAATGACTTTACGGATCAGCGATACCAATTACTTGGAAAATTGTGTAAAAAAATGTTTTCGGTATGACTTAAAAATGTGTAACTTAGTCTTGTATAAGTCATGAAAATCCCACTTTATATTTTAGCTTTCATCATCTTTTGGGAATCTTGACCCCTTCGGCACAGGACAGCCCCTTCCCCCGTTACAAATTCCTCAGCAGACGACCCCACATAGTATCGTGCTGCCTCTGAAGAAGCCACCCAGATGGATCCGAAGGCCCGTCGGTGCTTCCTTCTCAGTAGGTGGATTTGTTTCTATGGTCCATAAACACGGAGGACAGAGTATTATTATAAGACCGCTCAGATGGAAGAGGGCCGAGTTTGAGATGTGTTTGTGAGTTTTCATCGTTCAGAAAGTCTTCTCAGGCAAAGTGGAACCTAATCCCTTTTTTCTTTTAAATTGTGGTAACATGTGCATAACATAAAATCGCCATTTTAACCATTTTAAAATAGAGCAGTTCAGTGGCACGGAGTGCATCCACCTGGTGCTGCAGCCTTTGCGCTGTTCCCGCTGCCCCACGTCACTATACTTGTCACCCTTCTCTGTCTCCGCTTCCTTCATTCCTCCTTTTCTTTTCTTTCCGGGGGGAGGCTGCTGCATTCCAGTTGTCGAGAGGTCCACTGTGGTTGCACATCTCATCTGGGGCCTCTCACCTTGCAGCGCTTACACCAGCACTAAAGCTGACATTTGGGTTCTCTGTCTCATCCCTGGTGCCAAACTCCTGGGGGAAAAAGAGAGTGTTAGTCATTATCTTCACGATACTTCAGTACTAGTGGACGGACCTTCACTTTCCATTCCAAAGATAAGTGTATAGTGAACGTCCTCTGTCAGGCACCCTCCTAGGCACTGGAAACACACCTGCCAACTAGAGAGAGTCTGTGTCTCAAATAGTGTGTACTGGGGGGCAGGGAGACTTCTCTGTACAGTTTGAGTTTTAAACCTTACCCATACGTCATTTTATAATAGTAAGTTTTAATTACTTTGGGAAGTAGAGAACTAACTAGATGGATGGTTAGGATTTAGTAAGTAAAGTGGAAAGTCACAAGTGAAACTGAAGATTCAGAGACAGGAGAGCAGATGGTAGAGAAGACCGGCACTAGGGATGAGAGATTAATTAAGTCAAGAATGAATTTACAAGTGATGTAAGCAACCGTCTGTTATTTAGGAAGATTAGTATGTAGCCAAAAGGCAATATGGTTGTCTGAGGAGGCCTTACAAACAGCTATGAAAAGAAGAGAAGCAAAAGGCAAAGGAGAAAAGGAAAGATATACCCATTTGAATGCAGAGTTCCAAAGAATAGCGAGAGATAAGAAACCGTTCCTCAGTGATCAGTGCAAAGAAATAGAGGAAAAGAACAGAATGGGAAAGACGAGAGCTCTCGTCAAGAAAATTAGAGATACCAAGGGAACATTTCATGCAGAGATGGGCTCAGTAAAGGTCAGAAATGGTATGGACTTAACAGAAGCAGAAGATATTAAGAAGAGATGGCAAGAATACACAGAAGAACTGTACAAAAAAGATCTTCACGACCCAGATAATCATGATGGTGTCATCACTCACCTAGAGCCAGACATCCCCGAGTGCGAAGTGAAGTGGGCCTTGGGAAGCATCAGTACCAACAAAGCTAGTGGAGGTGATGGAATTCCAGGTGAGCTATTTCAAATCCTAAAAGATGACGCTGTGAAAGTGCTGCACTCAATATGCCAGCAAATTTGGAGAGCTCAGCAGAGGCCACAGGACTGGAAAAGGTCAGTTTTCATTCCAGTCGCAAAGAAAGACAATGCCAAAGAATGCTCGAACTACCACACACTTGCACTCATCTCACATGCTAGTAAAGTAATGCTCAAAATTCTCCAAGCCAGGTTTCAACAGTACGTGAACCGTGAACTTCCAGATGTTCAAGCTGGATTTAGAAAAGGCAGAGGAACCAGAGATCAAATTGCCAACATTCACTGGATCATGGAAAAAGCAAGAGAGTTCCAGAAAAACATCTATTTCTGCTTTATTGACTATGCCAAAGCCTTTGTGTGGATCACAACAAACTGGAAAATTCTTAAAGAGAAGGGAATACCAGACCACCTGACCTGCCTCCTGAGAAATGCGTACGCAGGTCAAGAAGCAACAGTTAGAACTGAACATGGAACAACAGACTGGTTCTAAATCAGGAAAGGAGTACGTCAAGGTTGTATATTGTCATCCTGCTTATTTAACTTATATGCAGAGTACATCATGAGAAACACTGGGCTGGAGGAAGCACAGGCTGGAATCAAGATGGCTGGCAGAAATATTAGTAACCTCAGATATGCAGATGACACCACCCTTATGGCAGAAAGTGAGGAAGAACTAGAGAGCCTCTTGATGAAAGTGAAAGAGGAGAGTGAAAAAGTTGGCTTAAAACTCAGCATTTAGAAAACTAAGATCAGTTTGATACAGGATGCTTGGGGCTGGTGCACAGGAAAGATCCAGAGAGATGATATGGGGTGGGAGGTGGGAGGAGGGGTTCAGGATTGGGAACTCATGTACACCCGTGGCAGATTCATGTCAATGTATGGCAAAACCAATACAGTATTGTAAAGCAAAATAAGGTAAAAATAAAAATTAAAAAAAAAAAACTAAGATCATGGCATCTGGTCCCATCACTTCATGGCAAATAGATGGGGAAACAGTGAGAGACTTTATTTTTCTGGGCTCCAAAATCACTGCAGATGGTGACTGTAGCCATGCAATTAAAAGACACTTGCTCCTTGGAAGGAAAGCTATGACCAAACTAGACAGTTTATTAAAAAGCAGAGACATTACTTTGCCAACAAAGGTCCGTTTAGTCAAAGCTATGGTTTTTCCTGTGGTTATGTATGGATGTGAGAGTTGAACCATAAAGAAGACTGAGCACTGAAGAATTGATGCTTTTGAACTGTGGTATTGGAGAAGACTCTTGTCCCACAGCAAGGAGATCCAGCCAGTCCATCCTAAAGGAAATCAGTCCTGAATATTCATTGGAAGGACTGATGGTGAAGCTGAAACTCCAGTACTTAGCCCACTGGTGTGAAGAACTGACTTATTTGAAAAGACCCTGATGCTGGGAATGATTGAAGGCAGGAGGAGAAGGGGACAACAGAGGATGAGATGGTTGGATAGCATCACCAACTCAGTGACTGAGTAAACTACAGAAGTTGGTGATGGACAGGGAGGCCTGGTGTGCTGCAGTCCATGGGGTCGCAAAGAGTCGGACACGGCTGAGCAATTGAACTGATAATATGTAGCATGGATTGGAGGGAGGAAAAGACAACCAATAGACATGCAGTCTACAGCAGTTCAGTGTGAAAAGAATTAGGCAGGAAAATAGCAATGTAAAAGGAAGAAATAAAAGAGGTTTAAGAAAAAATCAGTACCTGAAGCTGAGGAGTGACTGTGAGCGGCAGAGGAAGAGTTGTGAGCCTGCTTATAACGAGAGTGATAGCAAACCTGTACGTGGGAGCCCCCTAGAGAAATGAAGACCCAAAGGCGTGGCGCAGCGAAAGTGCTTCTAGGCTAGGTTGAGCAAGGAACGGCAGTTGTGGACCAGTAACTAAAATTCGTAGAGAGACGGAGGGAGATGGTTTCTGTTTATCAAGTTCTGTTTGTGCCGAGTTCTACCGTCCTGGACTCCCCATCTCTGGAGATGAGTGGTTTTTCCCTCCTGATAAAAGCAGCGCAGCTCTCACGTGGGAGTTTCGTCTCCTACTTTCAGAGAGAAAAGAGGAGGTCAGTGTGTCTTTCTTGGTCCTGCTGTTTCTCAGTGTTCTTTCAGTTCACTTGCTCCGTCGTGTCTGACTCTGCGACCCCAAGGACTGCAGCGAGCCAGGCTTCCCTGTCCACCACCAACTCCCAGAGCTTGCTCAAACTCATGTCAGCTCAAGATAATCCTTATGCCAAATGGCATGTTTTGTAGCAGCATACTCACCCCCTTTTAAAACTTAGAGCCTAGAGTAGAAGGTGAGGCAAATACAAAGGCTAATAGTTGAATCAAAAGAGAGAGAGATAAATGTAATATACTGAGGGCATCTGGGGTGGCAGAGGTGACCTTTGCCCAGGCCTTGAGGAGGAGTCCGCATTGAGTATGTGGAAGTGAGTAAAAGCAAGTAGGTAAGCAATTGTGGGGTGCAGCTACTAGGACATTGCATCTAGAAGATGAGTGTTGTAAAGGGGAATAAAAATTGAAGGCTGAGTCAGATCATGGAGTATGGAAGAGAGTATCAGCGAATCGCATGCAGAGGGGGACATGTATGGGTCACAGTTCTTTCCTTTAGAAGCACGTTAGGGGGCCACGTCCTTGTGTCTCAAGCTGATTTTGTTTCCTCATCCTGTTCTAGTTCGGAGGCAAACTGGTCACCTTTGCGAACGTCAGAGCGCAGCCTCAGCCGGGGCCTGAGCAGCAGCCGCAGCAGCACCACGTGTTCGTCAGTCAGGTGGTGACGGAGCAGGAGTTCCTCAGCCGATCCGACCAGCTGCAGCAGGCCGTGCAGTCACAGGGATTCGTCGGTTACTGTCAGAGGAAGGTCGATGCTTCTCAGACTGAGTTTGAAAGAAACGTGTGGTCCTTTTTGAAGGTAAAGTTGGTGATAAGCAGCTCTCCTTCATTATCTGCAAGTTTAACTCTTCTCATCACATTCTAAACTCATCACATTCTAAACCTGTCTTCCTGTCAAAGAAACAGCAGGGACAGTGTGATTTGGGGGATCGCGTGATGAAATTAAAGAAACTCTTATGAAAAGCATGTGAAATAATAATGCTTATGTCAAGAGTTCTTTCTTGGCTTTGAAAAGCCTAATATGACATGCTTTTGAAATAATATGCTAGATGTTTTTAAGTGCTTAAGTGTTTTTAAGAGACATAACATTCAGCAGACCTATCTTAAAATTAGAACATAGAGCTGAGTGTAATAAAAACATAGCATGTTTAATTTCCATAGTAGGTCCAATTAAAGACAACGGGGGAAGAGGGACTAGGTGTAGAGGGGAGAGAGGTCAGAGGCATTTCTCATCCCTTTTACTGAGTTGCGTTCATGACAGTAAAACAGCAAATAGAATTTTCTTTTTGGTTATTTTGCCTCCATTGGAATGTCTGTTTCCCAAGTCTGAGTTTTGCAAAGAAAAGAGTTCTTGAATGCAATAATATTTAATTCATTTTTATAATTTGTAAGTATTAGTTTCAAGAAAGTTTTAGCATGTGACCTTGAATATTTCACATAATGTGAGTTTTGCATTTATGTAGCCTTTGGACATGACTCAGTTTGTTTGTACAAATATTAGTTTGAAAGTAAGCTTTATTCAGCTTGGCTACTTAATTACTAGTAGACTTACTATTTCTTAAAAAATAGATTCTTTAAAAAAAAAACTGAATTCTCTAACAGTGAAGCTCCTAGTTGATATAGTAGACTTTAGATATTTTAAATAATTCTACTTGGAATTTGAGCAGTTAATTAAAAATTGGGCCTTTAGATGCAGTTCTTTGTTTCAAGAAAATGTCTTTTTTTAAGGTAAACTTTGAGGATGATTCTCGTGGAAAATACCTTGAACTTCTAGGATATAGAAAAGAAGACCTGGGAAAGAAGGTAAACTTCTGGGAAAGTTTTAAAGGCTGTGCTTACACAAGTGAAATATTTATGTAGTGTAGGTGTTTTTTTTTAAATTTTATACAGATTACTTCACATCATTTAGTAAACATTTAATAAGAATTTATGTTTGGTCGCCAGAGTTTTGGATTCGTGTTGTTAAAGTCGAAACTCTTCATCGGTAATACCCTAATTTAGAAGCTGCCAGAACCATCTTTAAACTTGATCTAAAGAGTTGTGTCAGTTGGGCCTTGAAACAAAAAACACAATGAGCCTCAAACACTGGGAATAGCACTTAGAGTTTTAAAAGGATGAGTAGAGTGGCTCTGGAGGAAAGAGAGGGAAAAGTTTGTTTCCCTGCATTGTCTACAACTTAAGTGATGAAAATTAGGGTACTGTTTTCCACCCCAGCTATTTATGCCCTCAGCTCACAGTTCCCAAACTGTGTATTGAGTTGGTCCAGCTCACAAGTAACTAGTATTAATAAATATTTTGGAACAAAGGTGTTTTACTGTACTGAGCCTGAATAAACAAAAAGCCCAAGTGGTTTGCTTAATTTTTTTTTCTTTTGTTTGTTTTTGCTTAATATTTTAAGGTTAAAAAAAAAAGATTGCTTTTTAAAAATGGGAGGTCATATTCCAGTTTTTAAGTTTCCTTCTCTGAGGAGCTTAATAATTATTCCACAGTGTTGGCCTAACAGCAGTTAACACACTCTGACCTTGGAAACCTTGAAGGAAACATATTGGATTCTTCGTGTCATCTGTACTGGCGCTTGGCCATTCTCTGAAAATGACTCAGGTTTTCCATAGCATCGCGGGTTGTCGCGCATGTGCAGCAGGTGGAATCCTGTGCGCTCCTGTCAGGCAGTGCTGAGCACTTGGAAGATTAGTGACTTGGGCTCACGGCAGAGCCCCCCTGCTTACTGGCCATGTGTCTCCTGCTCACTGCTCTAGATTTTTTTTATATTTAACTTTATAGTTAGTCTGAACTTCTTCATGCTATAACTTGATTTGCAAGAGATTAACATGAAAGTTTTACTGCATACCTGACAGCAAAAAATGAGGAGATAAAATTTGATTGTCAAAATACTTTTAATGTTCTTTCCATAGTGAGTATCTGAAGAAATTTTTTTTTATGGTTATTTAAAACAGAAGAATACATGCTTGTTTTGAGGTTAGTTTTACAACTGAATAGCAGAGTAAGATGACATGTGAGCAATAAATCTACGTAATTGAAACCAGCATCCTTGAGAATCGGTTCTGCACTCATTTTACTCTGTTCTTGAGCATGCTATCCCTGATTTGAACCTGTTTTGGATTTTTGCCAATGAGAATGGAGTAGTAGATGAACATTTGCTCTATGCCTCGAAATAGAGTTAACTCCCTTTGGTAGCTGAGTTGTTGTCTTTATTTCAGATTGCTTTGGCCTTGAACAAAGTGGATGGACCTGATGTGGTAAGATAAGGCCTGTAAAAATAGCTACCTTCTAAAATTTTGGTCTAAGTTATAAAGAAGAAAATATAATTTAGGAAATTGTTGTCTGTCTTACTGCTTTACAGTTTAAAAATACTAATTGTAGATATTTTTAATACATGAATAATTCTCATTTGGCAAGAAAAAGGGGTTGGGTCTTAACAATAATGGCTCTTTGCTTTTCCTCTAATGATGTTTTTCAAATAAATTTACTCAGTGTAACTTCTTGTGATTAAACTAGCTCTGATTGTTGTTGGTTGGGTCTTTTGTCTTCCTTGTTCCCTAATAACCTTTTGATGCTACATTCTTCAACCCCATCTGTCACTGTTTTGTGTACCAAAGGCTCTTAAAGACTCTGACCAAGTAGCGCAGGGTGACGGGGAGGAGAGCCCTGCTGCTGAAGAGCAGCTCTTGGGAGAGGTACTTATTTTTCTCATCTTTAACATGGGGAAAATATGTGGTTTGTTTATCTCACAGTGAAACAAGGAATATTTCTTGGCTGCATGTTCCAGCATAAAGCTGGCATATATTTTCTTAGAGATGCTTAAGATAGGAGTCTGTTTACTAATTTGACAGAAGTACCATCTCTAAGGGCTTCCCTGATGGCTCAGACGGGAGACTCCACCTGCAGTGCAGGAGACCTGGGTTCAGTCCCTGGATTGGGAAGATTCCCTGGAGAAAGGCATGGCAACCCACTCCAGTATTCTTGCTTAGAGAATCCCGTGGACAGAGGAGCCTGGCGGGCTACAGTCCACAGGGTCACAAAGAGTTGGACACAACTGAGTGACTAAGCACATACCATCTCTAAAGTCTTCAGTTCTCTGACCTAGCTTCTGGATTATCTGGTTTAAAATTAACAGCTGATGTGAGTATATCAGGATGTCAAACTGAAAAAAGATTTTGTTCAGAAATCCACATTGCATTGCATGCAACATTAATGTTTTTTCTTGGCTTGTTAATATTTAAGGCTCACAATCAGTGGCATAGGCCTCTGAATTAATCTTGAATTTTGAGTCCAAGTAAAGAATCCACCCTGATCTCCTGCATTGTGGGTAGATGGGTGCCTTACCATCTAAGCTACCAGGGAAGCCCAAGTAAAGAATATTTCACTAATAATCTGATTGTTCTGACTCACTAGAAAATGCATCCTGAGTTATAGTGACCATTTTTATAACTAGGTAAAAAAAGAGTCCTTGAACACAGAGTTGTATCATTAATTTTTTTCCTTTTTAATTTTATGGGTTTTTTAAACCACTAATAAATAATTCTATAATTACTTTTCTTGCTTTCTAATTATATTTCTTTCATCTTGGAAAATTAATCAACAAGTTCTTGTTTCTCATCTCATGTTTAACTTTTTCNTGGGAATACCTAGAATTGTAGGATACGTTCAAGAAAGATACTTTGATTCGTATACAGCTGGACTTACCATTTCTATACAAATAGAGAATTGTTTAGAAATCCACTCATGAATTAATAGGTATATATGTATGTAACAAAGCAGTAGTCATCAATGTGTGCTTTCAGAATATTTGAAAAAAATGTTTAAGGTGGTCGTATCTTCTCCTTAATCCTGATGATGCTATAATTATATAAAATAAAACATAGTAGTTTAGACATTAAAGATACACGCTACATAATAAATTGTGCATATTTTGGCTTTGTGTATGTTTTAGAAGTCCATATATAAGGGTTTATTGTTTTTTGAAAGCAAATTTGAAAAATCATTAAGAGAAAGAAAAGATTTTTTGGGTAAATTTGTTAGTGAGTATAATCAGATCCGTATCTGATTTATTCCTCAGTGCTTCCCAGGTGGTACAGTGGTGTAAAAATTTGCCTGCTGGTGCAGGAGATGCAAGAGACACAAGTTCAGTCCCTGGGTCGGGACGATCCCCTGGAGGAGGAAATGGCAATCCACTCCAGTATTCTTGCCTGGAACATTCCATGGACAGAGGAGCCTGGCAGGCTACAGTCCATGGGATTACAAAGTTACAAAGTCGACACAACTGAGCCCATCAGTACAATATGAATAAAGTTTTAAAAGTTTATTTCAGTTTTTAAATTCTAAAAGGCTTCTCTTTTGTTAGGGAAGGAATTAAGATTATGGTTATTTTCCTGTAATAGTCAATTTTAACTAATTTAACTAAATTTAACATCATTCACAGATGATGCTATACTCTGTGCTACACTAAAATTATCCAATTCAAAAATGCTCCTGACTTTGAATACTGGGTGCTAAGATTCAAATGTATAGGTAACAGGAGCACAGAAGATAAAATTTTATCTCATGTAAGACAGACATGTTTTTTCTTTTAGTTCCTCTATAATCTGATATATATTATTTTTTGTCTTCTTTTGAACTTTTATGCATTGAAGAGAAGACATTTCAAATATTTGCCAGCAGAAGGCCTCTATTACATTTCTTTTCTTCTAAAGAAAGAAGATATTGAATTTGTTTTTACTCAGTCTTACAGCTAGTTTCAGAAATTTATAACAGAACTGTGTACATTTTTACCAGACCAGCCTACAGTTCCGGGTATGATTAGTTGAAGTGAACACAAAATGTCTAATTGAATTTGAGTATATTGATAAATAACTGTTTACATTGCATTTATATAAGGACGCCAAGCATTTTTTTTTTCCCACAGCTGAGTCAGTTATAACCAAAAGACTCTTAAAACTACAACTATTGGACAGAAGTTTTTAGATGTATGGAAGCCAAGTTACTTTTAAGGTCTAAATGTAATGTAATTTAAAACATATTTTGTGTGTCTCAGGCTACTCTTAGTTGAGACAGCTTCAGTATCTTCTGAGCCACCACTGTGAATATGTACATTTAAGTTTGTTTCACGTTATTTCTGATGACATTGGATTTTATTTATGATTATCTGATAAGAGTTAATTCTTAAGGATGTCATAGATCTTAGTGTAAACTTGAATCTGAGAGCTTCTCTGGAATAACTTGGCATGTCATCTAGGCAGTAATCATATTTAAATCTTGTTTTGCTGGTAAATTATTATAGTTCCATTCTGGCTAAGTTGCTGCTCTTTCCATCTCTTTAGCAAATTAAAGAGGAAAAACAAGAATCTGAATTTCTACCAACAGCTGGAGGAACATTTAACATCTCTATCAGTGGGGGTAAGTATCTGTTGGTTTTGATATCAAATTTTTTAACCATTTGAAAGCAAATAGTCCCTGAGTTTAAGTTAGAAACATTTCATCAAACATGTGGTAAAGGTTGAAAAGAAGAACTCAGTTATCATTTAGTACATGTAATCAGTACCTTAGAAATGATGGCATGATCTGATGATACCTATGTGATAAAAACTGTAAAGGATTTTTATTATTGCATTTAAGCAATCTGAAAAATATGTTATTTTACCTGATTTTATTTACATGCAGCTCAGTATGTTTCTGTAGATATCAGCAGTTTGTGATAGAGATTAACCTACCAGTAATATTCAGAATTCAACTTTGTGTTTTCTGCTGAATCTGTACTAATAATTGATAGATGCAGTTTTTTTTTCTTGTAACAAAAAATTTTATTAACTTGAGTGTATTATTTCTTTATTGCAGATATTGATGGCTTAATTACTCAGGCTTTGCTAACGGGTAACTTCGAGAGTGCTGTTGACCTTTGTTTACATGATAACCGCATGGCTGATGCCATTATATTGGCCATAGCAGGTGGACAAGAACTCTTAGCTCGAACCCAGAAGAAGTACTTTGCAAAATCCCAAAGCAAAATTACCAGGGTATGTTATTTTAATAATAAATAATAGCATTTGTTTGTAAAAAGCAAAGCGCTCATTATAGATAATTAAAATGGAGAAAACAGTGAAGAGCAAAAAAAACCACCCATAATCCTTTAACCTAGAAATTAGTTATTGTTAACAGGTTAGCATGATTATCCCAGGTTTTTGTCATTTACATATATAATTTTTTAAATTAAAATGCTTTTCATGTTTTTACTGTAGAAAGATTAGAACATAGAAAATGTTAAAGATAAACATTTTAATACTTCCTGATTCTTCAGTCAGATGGTATATAACCTTTTGTATACTTCTCTGTGCGTTTGTAGAATTTTTAAAAACCGAATCAAGATTCTAGAAGTACATATGTGTGTTGTTTTACTTATAGACATTGTCACTTACATTGTAATCATTTTCCCATATCATTGAAGCTGCTTACAAAAAATTTTAATTGCCCCGTAATATTCTATAGGAGGGATATATCATTTCCCTTATTTTGAGATGTTAGTCGTTTCTTATATTTCCCTAATATAGTTAAGACAGTGGTAAACCTCCTTATTGTGCCTAAAGATCTGTACAAATTTCTAATTGTTTAATGAGGCTGAGGTCCTCGGGAAGGAATTTCTGGTACAGAGGGTCTATAGATTTTTAAGCCCCCTGCTCAACGATATTCGATTTCTTCCCATGAAAGTTGCCCCAGCGCTCAGTCCCACCAGCCTGGGTTGCCATTTGTCTCCAGGCTTGTGTCGTGTCGGTCCCGCCTTGTCCACTTTCTGTCCCACTGGCTGCCTTTCAGTTCCTCACACAGCTTGATCCCTTTCTCTCCCAGGACTTTGCCCCTAGTACTTTCTTGGCCAGGAATGTTTTTTAACACCGTGTATAGTTTTCCTTCTCAGCCTTTTGTAAAATAGGCTACTGTGATTTTTTTTTTTTATGAGAGAAAATTATGTGGCTTTTTTTTTAATGTCAGTTGGCTTAAGGATGTACTTTGCTGCTCCTTTTTTTTGCATGAAATACTGTCAATAGTAGTTTGAAAGATGTGATTGATTAGCCAGAGTTAATTTTTATTAGTATCCCAAAGGCTTTTAATTGTCCCTTGGTTTTCCTTCCCCAAGCTAATCATGGCAGTAGTGATGAAGAACTGGAAAGAGATTGTTGAGTCTTGTGATCTTAAAAATTGGAGAGAGGCGTTAGCTGCAGTGTTGACTTATGCTAAAGCAGATGAATTTTCCACCCTTTGTGGTAAGAAAATGAATTTTATATGACATAACATGGCATGATACATTGTAAGTAAAATTAGTGACAGATTTTGTTTAGAAATTTTTGTAAACCTACTACTAATCACAGAATAAGCAAATGAAGTTCTCGTTGGAATGCTTTTCTCAGAAGTATTGACTGTGTTGTTTCTCCATAACTTCTAGTCATTTTTTAAAATATTGTTTAATGATTTTGATTTCACACAGACCAAACTGAGACTCTTGCATTTGCTACTTACTAACTGTATGAACTAGGAAAAATTCACTTCTGAGCCTTAGTCTATTCATACGTAAAATGGCACATAATCAGCCCTCTGTTAGTAAGTGTTAGCTTGATAAAATAAGTAGAAATTACTGTTAAAGGCCATGGCTAAACTCTCATAACTCAGACATAATGTTTATTATGTGCAAGAACAGAAACTTTAGGCTGCTGGTATAAAAATGAATAACCTTGAAAGTGTTATGAGAATAGAAAAATTATAAGGTATTAACTTTATTATTATAAATAATTCAGCATAGTCCTACTTACTGATATTTACGCCAAATGTGCCATATTTTAGTCCACTGCTTACAAAGGCATCTGGACAAGATAAAATGCAGGTAGATGTTTGTTAGAATTTTTCTGTTCAAATATTGTTCCCACTTTTAATTTTTTCTAATGTAATGAGGAGAAATTTATTCTATGGCTAAGTATAGAATCTTGTGAAATTGTATATAATTTGTCACACCACTTAGTATTTACTGAATATGTACGTGACAGTGATTTTATTTCTGCCCGCTACTCAATGGTTATAAAGTTTGATCCATACCTCTGAAAATATTACTGGGCAGCTCATGACCTCATACACAGAGTGCCTTCTGTATAAACTTATTTGTTTCCCTCTACAGATCTTCTGGGAACCAGACTTGAAAGTGAAGGTGATAGCCTCCTGCAGACTCAGGCCTGTCTCTGCTACATTTGTGCAGGCAATGTGGAGAAGCTAGTCGCATGTTGGACTAAAGCCCAAGACGGTAGCAGTCCTTTGTCCCTCCAGGTTAGTGTCTTTGAAACAAAAGATGCTTCCTCTAGTGCTGTCCCTCACCCTCCTTATATTCTAGAGACTGTTCCCGGTGTCCATTGCTCTCACCCTGCTTAATTACGCTTTAGTTCTTGGCTGGATAATTATGTGTATTCACTGCTGTATTTGGAAAGGCAGCCTTTGAGATGATGGCATAGTGGACTGGGAATGCAGCTGTTCATGAGGGCGAAATTGGAATATGATAGTGAGGAAAGTAAGTGGCAGGCGCATGGGGACAGCCAGTTTCCCTCTTTTCCTCATGCTCCTCCTCTGCCTCCAGGGATCCTGTTTGCCTTGGGCCAGGAAACCCAGTGGGGTCAGGAGTGGGAGGAGTCCTCTGTACCAGCAGGCAGTCTTCACGGTTCAGGAGAAATGAGTGTAAGAGATCAATGGAATCCCGTGTAGCACTAATACACAGCAAGAGAGAAAGTAAAAAAATCTGGGGACTGTGGTCAGGTGCTAAGTACTGTATATTTATATTTTTTTTCCCCCCTAAGCACTTAGTCAGCAGAGTCTCAAGAAATCTCATTCTGTGTGTTTTCTCTCAGCAAAGAGTAGGCTTGTGGCTTTAAAGATCACTACTGAAACCAAAAGTCTTGTAGGAATCAAGGTTTTTCCTTATAAGTGCTTCTGAGAGAAAACACTTTTTTTCCCACAGTTCAAGTTTGGATTGGTGTACTTATGAAGGGCAGTTGGGATATTCTTGTACCTTATACCTGATGCATAGCTCTCCATTGTTGAAATGGGTATTGGAGAGCAATATGAGAAACTTTGGGTTTGAAATACTAAGCCTGTTTGGAGGTCAGCTCATCGTACTACTATTTTTCTCTTCTGCCTCCTGGGACCCAGTTTCTGCCTTCGGACATGTGCCTGTCTTTTTCACTTTGGATACTTGGCTGTTTTAACCCACAAAACAAGTATCTGGCAGTTGAAGGATGTTTAGGAGAAGATGGTAACCTGTGCTTTAACCATGTGTAGAAGACCTTCTTCCTCCTTGCTTTTCTAGTTACCTAAATGATGGTCCACTCTTGCAGAGCTTTAAAATGTTGGTGCGAATGAACACTTTGCTTTTGGTGGGCTTTGGGGCTCTTCGTAACCCCTGCTTTTCCTGCTTCCCCTCAGTAGACATCTTGGTATCGGTGTCCAGTTCTCCTTCACTCCCCCTTCTCTTTCTCATTCAGGATCTGATTGAGAAAGTGGTCATCCTGCGAAAAGCTGTACAGCTCAGCCAGGCCATGGACACTAACACCGTAGGAGCTCTTCTGGCTGAGAAAATGAGTCAGTACGCCAGTTTGTTGGCAGCCCAGGGCAGTATTGCTGCAGCCTTGGCCTTTCTTCCTGAAAACACCAACCAGGTAATTAGAACTGGCCACTTTTCTTCTTTTACTGTATGACTAGGGTGAGTGCAGTAGATAGCACACAGCATTAAACATAAATGTATTAGTTGGAGCAGTTGAATTTCTGTCACTTAACTATTGGCGAATATTATTGACGAGTCTTCAAGGTTAATTTTAGGTGTACGCAGGCCATGTCAGAGATAGAGTCTTCTTCCCTTTGTACTGAAGGGCATAGTATTTAAGGAAAATGAGTAGGAAAAGAACCAGTTTTTTATTTCTTAAGCCAAACGCTAATTCTGTGCATAAGATTCTTTGTAGGTGTCTTCTGTGTTGAAAAGCTATAAATGCTAATACTTAACCAAATTGGGGTTGTGATTTTGAAATCCCCACAAATGGCACTCCAGGTAGTAATGTATTCGTCCACTCTCTGCGCTGTTTCAGTCTGGTGCTGTCTGTAGGCGAGTATATTTTTAAAGTATCCAAGGCGGAGAACACTACGTTACACACATAATGTAGTGTCCTTATTTGGTGTGAAATAACTCAGCCTCGTTCATATGTGTCCATTTCAGTTACTCATTTCATATTGTTCATTTCAGTTCAGCAAGCCACTGAATATGTAGTGATGATTAAGAGTGCCAAAATCCTTTCCCTGCGGGAGTTCCCAAACTCACAAGTGACTCTGCATTGTATATCTGCTAGAGCTTAATTTTGAGCCTTTTCTTATTTCTGATCTTTTTATTCTAAACTTCATTCAGTTTTTGACAACTTTCTCAGTTTTCAGTATTTTGTCTTCTGGGGCATATCAGTACATTTCATTGAGTAAAAATACCCGTGTCCTGGGACAGTGGAGGTAGGACACTAGTTGGTTTTGTATCCACTCACATGTAGGATCCTGCTCACATCTTTCTTAATTGTTAATGAGAACATTAAGTGGAGTAGGAACAAAGTCTTTATAATGACTTTGGTTTAATAGTTTTATAGGATTTTCTACTTAATAGAGTCTAATTATTATATTGAGGTCTAAGACCCTTAATCTTAAAACTAACTTTCTCTTAAGACCTTTAGATCTTCTAGCCTGAGAATTAAACTCTTCATTTTTAATACTGTTTATAGTCACATACATTTTCTATACATTATTCTTCATGCTTTTCTTTGGACTTTTAAAGAGCTTTCTTTGTGTAAAAATTTTAATTTTGACATTACTTCCTACTATATATATACCCTAAGTATTTTCTGGAGAATATTTTCTGAGACTTTGTAATATCCTTATGGTATAGTTCTTCTCCATAAAAGACTACCTAAGTATACCCACAGAGTTTGAGTGATATCTTTAAACCTTTAATGAATTTATGGAAATGTATAATTTTTATAGATACTAAAATGAAGTGTTGCTGAAGCACTGAACATATGTATATGGTCAGCTCATACTTACTCTAGATCTATCGGAGATCCATGTGAGCTGCCCTGAATTTAACATCTGACTCTTAATTTATTTCAAGCATCTCTCTTTTAATTAATTTTCATCTCTTTTGTAGATCACCATTTTTTTCCATGACTCTCTTTAGTAGTTGATTCTCTTTCGAAGTCTTTTCTTCCCTACAGAGAAACAAAATTGTGTTTTTTTCAACTTCCGTGCTTTTGTGGTTTGTGAGCGTTACTCATCTGTCACTACAAGAAAACACATGAGCGGCGATGATGAGTGACGTCAGTCTTGCGTACTGCCATGCGGTGGGCATGACTCAAATGCCTCCCTCAGTTAAATGCCAGGTTACACTGTGTATGATGGACCTTTGGTGCCAGTCTTGAATATTGGAAACCGTGATGTCAAACCCTAATGTGCCAGAGCCTGTGGTGTAATACACAGCATATGAATAGAAATCATATGAATGATCATGCTACTTTAAGATCCATGTCATATATCGTTGGGTGAACTCTTTAATAATTTGCTTGGCTTTCTTCCATTGCTTCTTACAGCCAAATATTGTGCAGCTTCGAGACAGACTTTGTAGAGCACAAGGAGATCCAATACCAGGGCAACAGGAGTCACCCAGAGTTCCTTGTGAGAGGCACCCAGCGTCCAAGAGCAGGCCTGGGCCTGTTGCCGGCCACGCACAGATGCCAAGAGTTCCAGCTCAACAATATTATCCCCATGTGAGTGATACGGTCCAGACTAAGAAGGAACGTTTATTTATATCGCATTGGTGGTTTCAGTTTGTTGGGGGAAAGGCCTGTGATGAAACTATAGACAACATACTGTTTTAATGGTTATAGTTTTTCTGTCCTTGAAAGTAGCATTTATGATCCATTTTTTAAAAATTATCCCTCTAATCTAGTCAAATAATTGATAAATTAGATATAATTAAGCTAGGGAGATTTCTTATTTCTCCATCACTCAAACATACTGCACATGTACGTCTGAAATTTTTACAATTTGATTCATCTAACAAACTGTAAGTAAAGTGGGAACAATTTTGTGGGTGACTTGGTTACATTTTTTTTTAAACATTTTTAGAAAATAGTCTTTTTTTAAGGTATATTTTCTGAGTCACTAGTGTGGGTGTTCTGTGTCTTCTGTATCAGCACAACAGAGTATGCAGAATCCACGTTTTTTTTTTTAACAACTTAGAAAAGTGAATGACCAAAGGTTTGTGAAGTTGTAGGTGATGGGCAGTGCGAAGTGTTTATTAATTAACTCATTTATTTATTAAATAAAAATTAGCAAATGGTTAGTGGTATAAAATGGGGCCTCTTATTGTCTTTTGCTATTCCATGTAGAAACTTGTATTTCCAGGCCAGATAACCTTCATGTTCTTAAATAAAATTTATTTTCATAAGTAATAAATAGCCTTGATTTTATAACAAAGTTAGCAGGTACTCTGCCCATTTTAAAATAGAACAGATTTCTAGTAGAATTGATGGAGTCATTTTTACATTTTGTTGTAGCAAAAGTAAGCATAAAACTGTAAAAACTGAAAAAGATTCATGCTTTTTTGTCAGTTATGCTTTTGCTTGGTACTTAATCAAGATTGGTTACATTTGAATATAATTATAACTGTCTATACTACTCTGCTTTGATTTTTTTTCCTTCATTTGACAAATACAAATCTAAGAGCCTGCCTATATTCTCCCTGTTGAGGGTGTATTGGTAGCAGAACAATAAATTCCCCACTCTCACTGCTAGTCTTAGAAAGCCTGTAACATAGGGAGGGCACGTCAGGTGATGGCTGGGAAGCTGAGAGGTGGTGGAGAAGCCAGTCACTAATCAGGACTTTAAGACATGAATTTGTCAGCTAGGTAACAGGATTAGAACTCCTCAGCTCAGCACCTTGAGTTCGACCTCTCAGGGCACTAAAGTAAGGCATTCTGTTCTTTGGGAGAATACAAGTTTGCTCCCTGAGTCCTCGAGTTTATCTGTCATTCAGGGAAAATATGGAAACCTTAAAAGACTTTTGTTATACTTTGACCTAGTGGTCTGCTACTTTAAGAAAAGGAAAACAAGTTCAGTCATAAACTAAGAGTAGTTCTTCTTGGTTAAAGCTTATGGTGTGCTGAATGAGGGCAGTGGCTTGTGGCTTTAAAGGCAGGCTTACAGGCAGGAGTGAAAGGATGAAAGCAAGGCCAGATCAGGAGTTCTGACTGCGACCAGCACATCTTAGCTATTAATTGTTGATGTGATTGAGTTTCTACAAAGATTTACTTGACAAAAATTATTTTGATGGCTTTAAAAGGTGATTTTGAAAGCCTCTCAACTCCAGGGTATAAGCAACACGGTGCAGTGTAGCGAACACTGGCTGGGAGTCAGGATATGTGGAATCAGCCCTAGCTCGATCACACAAAGCTGTCTGGACCTCAGCCAGCCCCTTCATTTCCCTGGGCCTTGTTTTTTTCTCCATGGTAAATGGTGGGGATTAGATGAGATGATCTTTAATATTCTCCGATTGTATGACTCTAAGTCTCATACAGAACTAACATGATTTTTGTAGCTCTAATGAAGTCCTAAAAAGGGAAGCGTATAGCAGCAATAAGTCCACAGATACAATCGTAGCATGAATACAATTACTGCTTCAAAAATCACTTTTTTTCCTCAATAACTGCCCACCCCCAACCCCCTGGAATGTCTTCTTTGTTTGCCTACTTACAGAACGTATCTTTCCCCGCTTACTCCTGACACTTGAATGGCATTGTTCTCTGTGCTTTGATTTAGTTTTCGTATTGATTTTTCTGCTGTCTGCCTCTGCCCGTCCTCTTCAGAATGCATCTTCTTCTGGAATCCCAGCTGCCCTGAAACCAGTTGCCTGGCTCGTGTGTGCCGCTGCCTCACTGCTCTTTCTCGCTTTGCATCTAGCTGTTAGTGCCTTCGGGGATTTTTTTTTTTCTTCTTCTAACATTTTCATTTTTTTATGTTCTGTGATTGGTATTTCTTTGTTCAATTCAGGTTAGAATTGCCCCCACTGTCACTACCTGGAGTAACAAAACTCCTACCGCCCTTCCCAGCCATCCTCCTGCAGCCTCTCCCTCTGACACACAGGTATATCCTTCATTATCCCTCTTTGAGCAGAGTTCTGCTCACCTGAATATGTATGTAGTTATGTATCTTCTATCCACCTCCCTTGAGTTTCCCACCCCCATCTGTTTGTCTGCTTATTGCATATTAGTGCTTTTGGGAGGCAAGAAACAGGTTTTTTGTGTTTGTTTATTTTTTAGCACAACTTGAACTAGAAGAACATCAACCCAGGTTTTATCAATGGTTTAAATCTAATTTCACTGAAGATTTTTTCCCTTTCCTTTTCTTCTTTTCTTTTTTTCCCCCCGTTTTTAGCATTGCAAAGAAGAAAAAAAAAAAATGGCATCCCGTGTGGCATGTATACTTACTTCCCAAAGCATTAGATACGGATGGAATTTAGTAGAGATGGAAAATCCTAGTGACTTTTTATAAATATCATCGATACTATTTGATGAGGCTGTTGGCATCTCTTGCCATTCATCACTGTTATTACTTTGGACCTGTCTAATCTTTAAATCACATAGAATGTGTTGCTCACAAAACATCAGTATGCATAGAATGTAACTTTTTTTTACATAAGATTTTTTTAAAATTTCATTTCAGAGATTATAAATCCGTCTGGTAAGATTCTTGGTTCCGAAGGTAATCCTCCTTTTTACCATATTCTCATTGCCTAGGGAGAAAATCCTCCACCTCCAGGCTTCGTAATGCATGGAAATGTTAGTCCAAACGTTGCTGCCGCTCAGCTTCCCACATCTCCAGGTCACATGCACACCCAGGTACCACCTTATCCGCAGCCACAGCGTAAGTAGTGTGACCCCGAAGGCCTGTCACAGCAGCGTGTCTTCTCCAGTGTAGTGACTGTCTGCCTTGGAGTTCCAAAGCCATGAGCAAACCAGTTTTAACAAGTGAAGAAAGAGCCATTCAGTGTAGGACTTGAGTCCTTGATGTAGAGAAACTTGGTTTCTCTGAGACGCGTTCTGAACCAACGTGCCGGGAAACAGCGCCCATGTCACTGCGTTCAGAATAGTGGGTCCCCTCCCAACCCGCCCCATTCCTGAGCCTGCTAGAGAGTCAGTCGTTCCATGATTTTGTCATAAAAAAATAGAATTTTAGAAATTACTTGGTGACATATACTATGCAAACCACTTTTGGAAAAATGGCTCCAAGGGGTGTTTCTTGTGGTTACCTTCCATTTATTTTTTTTTAAGGGATAGACCATATTTTAGAGCAGTTGTAGATTGACAGCAAAACTGAGTGGAAAGTCCAGAAAGTTTCAGTATGCCTCCTGCCTCCGCGCACAACCTCCCCCGCCCAGACATCCGGCACCGCGGTGGCGCGCTTAGTCAGAGCGCCTCCGACACGTCATCAGTGCCCAGTGCGGTTTACTGCAGTAGTTCACGTTTTGGCCTTGCATGCTCTATGAATTTCCACAAGTGTATAAGAATGATGTTTCTTCATTGGCTTTTTTTTTTTTAAGAAACTGTTTATACTTGGAAGGAAAAACATCATCACTATTTTAAAATTTAAACGAAAATCTCAAAAGGAGAAAATTATATGACCAACTACTATAAAACTCGAAGATATTGCCTAGCAAAAACTGATCTTAATGAGCCTATTCTGGGCTAATAAGATGTATGTTCCTACTTAACATGGATACAGATTTGATACAGCTTTTCACTCTGCTCAGTGTGAAAGTGCTGTCTTCAGAGTAGACTGAGCAGGGTTCTGTTAGATTCCCTCTGTGCAGGTTCACATTCTGGGCCTGGTCCCTCAAAAGGGTAATGGTATCTTGAGTTCCAGTCTTTGTATTAAAACATTAGTTGACTGCCTTATTCCTTACTAACCAACTTTGTATACTGTAAGAAATACAGTTGTCAGGGATCATAGAGCGTTGCCTGTTCATCTGGAACTGTGCTCAAGCCCGGAGTGTGAGCAGCTTGTGATTTTACTAGATGCTGGCGAAGGCATTTGGTTCGCAGCAGTCGCGCTCCCCCTGCAGTTGTTATGGTGGGAGAGATCTTGAGTGGCCACCACCGTTGCTTAACTTTCACGGTAAAGAGGAGTGTGCTTAGGAGGTATCATTCCTGCATGGCTCCATCTGGTGGCTAGTAGATGTCACTGCAGTCTTTTCACAGGAAAAGAAGTCCCAGAAAAAGGGTCAGTCCTTTGATTTTCATAGTCAGCAGCAATCTGGAAACGGCAAGGTTCAAATATTGGGTCCAGTGACTTTTGATATAGTTAGGGCAGCTGGACTATCAAAATTTAAGTGGGGAATGTTTGGTTGTAACTTACTGTTACTAGAAGAATTGAAAATTTCCATAGAGTGAGTTGGATTTTCCACTGCTGTCTGATTAAATTTGTAACTAATGAGAATCTCTGTTTCTTCTCCTCGGTGTAGCTTACCAACCCGCCCAGCAGTATTCCTTCGGAGCAGGGGGGTCAGCAGTGTATCGACCTCAGCAACCTGTTGCTCCTTCCGCCGCAAACGCTTACCCTAACACCCCTTACATTCCTTCTGCTTCTTCCTACTCTGGGCAGTCCCATCTGTACCCAGCACAGCACCAGGCCTCTCCACCTGCCTCCAGCGCTGCCGCCTCTTTCCCTCCTCCCCCTTCCTCTGGAGCGTCCTTCCAGCATGGCGGGCCAGGAGCTCCCCCAGCATCTTCAGCTTATGCGCTGCCTCCTGGAACAACAGGTACACTGCCTGCTGCCAGTGAGCTGCCTGCATCCCAGAGAACAGGTCTGCGCTTGAAAGGGGTTTGGTTTGGCTCCCCCCTTTGTTATTTCATGATCACATGGGTGGATGGAGGGGGATTATTTCTAACTGTAAACTAGCTAACGTGAGGTATTGATTGAATTTTACAATAGATTCTATAACTATTTCTCAAAATGTGATTTTCCCATAATAAACTTCAGTTGCTCAGCAAGGAAAGCTTGAGTTCCTTAAAAGAGTAAAGAGTGTATAATCTGCTGTTAAATTTAAAATAAGTGGTAAGAAATTAGTTGGCAAGAGATGTGCTGGTTGGAGCTAAATTTAACTGACACTGATTTCTTTACCAGAGTAGACCTGTGCTCTTGTGTTCTTCCTGAACTTTGAATTTTTAAAATTATTTGTGCCTTAAATTCATTCATAGAGACTAAATAATGCAGGTATACACATTGTGTAATTTTGTTTGTAAAGGTGAGGAAGGATCTCAACATGTGTACTGAAAGGAAAAAAGCAAAAGAATGTAACTCTTGACAGAGAATCTCTAAGACAGCAGAAAGTCATTATATATCAGTACAGGGATTCTCCATTAGGACAGTTTTACCCTCTCAAACATTTTAGAAATTTCTAGGTGTATCGACCTAGATACTCCTGCAATGCAGGAGACCCGGGTTTGATCCCTCGGTCAGGAAGATCCCCTGGAGAAGGAAATGGCAACCCACTCCAGTGGTTGCCTGGACAGTTCCATGGACGGAGGAGCCTGGTAGGCCACAGTCCACGGGATTGCAAAGAGTCAGACACGACTGAGCATAAGACAGCAGAAAGTCAGTATACGTCAGTACAGGGATTCTCCATTAGGACAGTGCTACCCTCTCAAACATTTTAGAAATTTCTAGGCAGTTTACTTGTTGTTAGCGGTCAAGTTCTGCCTGAAATTTTCTAATTAAAATCATAATTTAAAATTATTTTTATAGTGAAATACCCAATTCTTTTTTATCTCTCACATTGCAATTAAAGCATTATATTCATTTTCCAGAAGTAGGTAACATTATCTCATCTTCATATTAGAATTGTAAAAGGGGCCTATAAAGTATGTATTATAAAAAAAAAGAGATCAGTTAATTGGGATTAAGAACCACTAACATACTAAAGAATGCGGGCTTTGGAGTCAGACTTCCTGTGTTTGTATCCCAGCTTCACTCTTTTATAATAGTTACGTGATCTGGAATAAGTTACTTAATGTTAAACCTCAGTTTCCTCATAATAAGAGTGGTACATGCTCATAAGCTTATGCAAAGGATTGAGTGCATTAATACATTGAAAACTTTATGGACAGTGACCACAGAGTGAGTTAGCTGTGATTACACAAAACCTCACTCACAGTTAGAGCTCTGTGCCTTTTGGTAACTGAAATTAGTTTCCCTTGCCAATTATTGTTGACGGCTTTGAACTGGAAGGATAAAACAGGAGTGAGTCTTGCTGTCGGATACCAAAGTTGCTCCTGGAAGTCCAGTATAAATTTTCTCTCTCTTTGTCTGTTAAGCAGTAGCTTTAATAACTGAAAACACTTATCATATAATAAGATTTATTAAGGAAGTACTTTTTTTCTTGAAGTCTTATGGATCCAGAATTATACAAATTATCTCTTTCTCTCTTTTTTGGTATATATTCAAACTACCGAAAAATCATACAATATGTATCACCCTTTACTGCACAAATAAAATTTATATAATTTTCAATACAGAACATTCAGATTGATATTTAGAGAGGAGTGTTAGTTCAGTTGCAAAGTTCAAAAAAAATATTAAACCTGGATGAGTGAAAACAGTATCCATTCTGAATGGTTGAGTAATAGTAGATTGAGTGAAAGATAGATTTAAGTAAATCCTCAAGTAAGGAAGTAGTGCAGAGAAGTGGGGAATCAAACTGTCATTTATTGAACATACATTGGACATGTACCAATGCTTGCCATCTTGCCATCTTTTTTCTTATTTAGTTCTCATAGCCATGAGAAATAGGAATAAGTATTTTTTTAAAAAACTGACACGAGGAAGCTTGAATTTCCTAGGGTTACATAACGTTCTCATGATGGCCCGGTCATGATCTTCAAGTTGAGGTGCAAACCCAGACCTCTGGGTCTCCAGAGCCTGTGTTCATTCTTCACCAGATAGTCTCGTGGCCCAGTGACAGAGAACCCACCTGTCAGTGCCAGAGAGGCAGGGTCAATGCCTGGGTCAGGAAGAGGCCCTGGAACAGGAATGGCAACCCACTCCAGTACTCTTGCCTGGAGAATCCCGTGGACGGAAGACCCTGGACCCTGTGAGTCCATAGGGTCGCAAAGAGTCAGACATGACTGTGGAAAGTTCTGGAAGAGATGGCAGGGTACAGCCCGTCAAGTCTCAAAGAGGCAAGACTGAGCAACTGGACACATACCAGTCCTGATGGAAGAGACTGAAATAGCTATTAGTGTTGGAAACGCAGGAACATCTAGCATCACTGTTTTAAGTATTTGTTACCTCATCATCTGAATTAACTATGTGCATGGGTATTTTTTCCCTCCTTGAGCTGAAGTGTGTTCAGCCGTATAATAAAGTACTTGCTTATGTGCAAAGTAACTGTTCTAACCTGGCTGAGAAGCAGAGTAACTAACAGGAAGAAGCAATACTCAGTATGTACTAAGCTGGCTGCTGTGTTATCTCTTGCATGTTAATAGTCTCTATATTTTAATTAACAGAGCTTTACCTTATTTTTTGATTTCCTGAAAACTTTGCTTAGGTTATACAGATAATTGTCACTAAAAGTTTTACCTTCGTTCCAGTATATCTTAGATTATTATATCATGGTTTTCTATAGGACTTGGAAATTCTGCTGGGAAATTGTTCTTGATAGACACTAGGATTTTCAAGCCCTCCGTTAGTCAACCACAAGGTGACGTGCCTGCTACTCAGAGAAGCTCATGTTGTAGTCATCACAACACTCATTCAGTAAATGCTTATTGAATGCCCATTCAGTCTATGATCAGAATTACTCCAGGCAGAGGTAGGAAGGCAGAAAAGTACGTGCATTTCTAGTGAATTGCACATAGCTTTGTTGTAAGTTGGAACATAAAATTTGTATCGGGGCCAAATTTTGGAAATCATTACATTTTAAGGCAAGAAACTTTAGGTACCTGGTTTTTAACCTTTTCAACAACAGAAAGGAGCGTGATAGCCTTCCTTACTTTCTCTGGCTAATTCTGTTTTACCTTATGTCATTAGAAAATGAACACAAGGATGCATTCTTTGTCAATTTTAATTCTGAATTTTGTTACTCCTTTTTAAAGACGCGACATGCTCAGCTTACAGGGGAAGGGGGAGGTATATGGTTAATGAGGATGCTCTTTTCTCTCTGTCTCAAATTATGTTCTAGCCAGAAGTCTCCATGCCATTGGCACTAATATTTTTTCCACTGAAAAATACGTTAGCCAGTGCATAGATGGTCCCATTATGTTCTTCTAGTTATACCTGAGAAGGTTCCTAGTAGGAAGCAGGATTCAGGTATGAATGGCAGCAGCTCCACTTCTCTCTGTGAGACTGAGTGGTTCTCTGTTCCCCAGAGATTGTGCGGAGGACAGATCCCTACACTAAGGTGAATAGGGGTCTGCAGTATCCAGTGAAATGCCACACTCGGTTTTTAAGTTAATTTTTTATTAATTTTTTACTGTAGGATTTTGAAAGAGCTCAAATAACATAAAAATATAATTCTGCCACCCTTATATGACCACTGATAATTTAGGTGCATTTGTTCACTTCATACACACATATGCAAATGTTATGCGTATGTGTGCATGTATTAAAGTTTTTAATGTAGAATAGACTATAAATTTACCGTTTCATCATTTTTAAGTGACATTCAGTGCATTTCCATTGTTGTACAGTCATCGCTACTAACTGCAGAAGTTTTTCATCATCCCACACTGAAATTATGCAGCTTTTAAAACTCCTCATTTACCCAGCCCCTGGTCACCAGTGTTCTACTTTCTGTCTATATATATTCCATGTAGCTCATGTAAGTAGTCATTTTTAGAGGACATTTTAGAAGACAATTTTGTCTTCTTGTAACTGGTTGTTTCACTGTCTTTGAGATTCATCCATGTTTGTAACATGTATCAGAATTTCCTTCTTAAAGCTGAATAATAATCCAAATCACCAAACAATTTGCATCTTCAGAGCTTTTAGAGCTGCTGCTGAATTATTTATGGAATGTGGTGGTCCTTTGCTTTGCATCCACTCTTATGTATATACCACATTTTGTTTGTCCTCTATAAATCTGCACAGGGGCATTTTGGCTATCTGAATAATGCTGCTGTGAACAGGAGTATGCAAATATTTGCCCAGGTCCTGGTTGCAGTTCTTGGGGGTATATACCCAGAAGTGGAATTGCTGGCTCAAATAGTAGTTCAGTGTTTTATTTTTTGAGGACCCACCATACTGTTTTCCATGGTGGCGGTGCTCCTCTGCGCTTGCACTAGCAGTGTGTCAGGGTTGCTGCTCCATGTGAAGACAGTTGAATTCCTGAGTCGTATGTGCCTATTATGTACCTTCACCACACGCTTCTGCTAGAGGCTGGGGCCTAGCCGCACCCTGAATATCTGACAGTTTTGGAGTTGCTGTATTGTTTCCAGCCTTCCTTCCTCTTGTCCACTGCCAGAACCTTCAGTTCTTTTAAGGAAGACTTGTGCTAAACAGTCTGCACATCTGTGAATTCTTACAGAAAAGACAATATGAGATGGTTACACACTCACTGGGCCTGATCCCATTTATGTTCACATTCATGGTATGACCCCAGAAATTACAGTTCCTCCAGAATGCAGGCCTTTGGGGCCTCCCAGATCCAGCAGCAAAGTAGTACCCCCTCGTTAAGGCTGTCTAACATGCTGATTATGTTCAGCAGTGTAGTGCTGAAGTCTGCACAACAGGGCAGAAACCCTCCCGTTTCTTTGTAAAACCCTGCTACTTAAAAAGGGCTTGGACCCGCAGCATTGGCATTTCCTGGGAGCTAGCCAAGACAGTAGACTCTCAGACCCTATGCTGTACCTAGTGAATTAGAATCTGCATTTTTACAAGGTCCTCAGCTGATTTGGATTCAAGCTTTAAATAATGCTAAAATGGACACAGTTACCACATGTTAGGTGGTGCTCTCCTCCCTCCCTGCACCATAATATTACTGAGCTTCATTGATTAAATAGTAGAAAAACAATCCACGCAAACAGTTGGGGAAATAATGTTATTATCTTAAATAGAAAGGAACAAAATTTTCTCTTTAAAGAAACAGCTGGCATAATAGAATAAAAATGTCTAAGAGCTAATTGGATCTGACACATATAAATGAATGAGCTTTGCCCACAAACTGATGACTTTCTTAGATAGAAACCATTTCATGTGATTTGATTTAAAAGTAAGTTTTCTTTTTCCTTATAAAAGTAGTTTGTTCTTTCCTGAGGTTAACAGAGGGAGCAGAAACAATTAGAAAATGAGTAGAGTTTCGAATGTCTTTGATGATAATACTGTTTAAGTGACTTTTACATTTTGTCTACAGAAAATCAGTCAATGCAAGACCAGGCATCTATATTGGAAGGTGAATTAGTTACAGAATGTATATTTGGAAATCTTCGAATCATTAAATATAATTAATGAATGGACATTCACAATTATGCATGTGAACTTCAAAGCAATGATATCCTAAATCTGACCAGTATCATTTTTTAAATTTGGCTTCTTAATTGAATCAAATCTTAGAATTGATGAAATTAACATAGTGACACAAATGATCTTGAATCAAAAAAGTTGTATATTGGATGTAGACATAAAGACAAGGCTATACCAATATTGTCTTAGATATAAGAAAGATTAGAATGCAATGGGAAAGGCTTGAATGATTAGTTTGTGTATAACCAGAAGTTTAAGAATTTAAGAATTTGCGACACGTGGTTTAATATTTTGTGACTGCCTCCTGAGTGTTTTGAGGCTCATTTGGCATTCTGTCTCCTAGTCGACTTATAGAAAATTAATTCTGTTTTTAAAATCAAGGCAAATGAGTTCATGCTGGCTAGGAGAAGATCTTGTTTTTTAAAAGAAATTTCTATGACATTATGTTCTTTGGTTTGCGAAGCAAGTCTGTTGTGATTTAATATTGTGGATATCAATTGAGCAAAAATAAAATGCTGAAAGAATTTTAATTTGTTTAAAGAAGAATAATTTTTTGCTTTTACATATACACATACACAAAACATAATAAAACGTAAAATGATTATATTGTGATTTAGTAATTATCCTACTTCTGGCATGTTTTGTTCCTTTTTTCTTTAAAGATAAAGGCAGTTAAGTATTCAATACCTTGATGAGTTCTGCTACTGATGTTCTTGTCTCACTTTGAGATGATAGGTTTTGGGAGATTTGGGGCGGGGGGAGAAAATTTACCAAAGATGACAGTAGTTTAATTTTAAATTTGCTGCCAGCCTGGAATTTTTTTGTGTATGTGGCAGTGAAAAAAAAAATCTTACTACAGATATTGAAGGCACTTGTCTACTTTGAGTTAAGATAATTCTTAACTCAGAGGTCGTAAAACATACTGGTGTTGTGTAGTTGGGCTGTTTTTTATTTTTTAACAGTGTTTCTACCATGCGGATGATACGTGTTTGCTGAATCGCTTAAGTGCTTTCTTAGGAAATAGGAGATAGCTACTTTTATTCTTTTGTGTGTGTTGAATACATCAGGAACTTTTTTTTTTTTTTTTTAGCGGATTCAGGTGATATATTTTTTCTTTTTTGGGCGAGAATTGTTTGATCTTTGAAAGTCATATACCAATATAGACATAAAAGCTTCACTATCCTTAAATTCAGCACAGCTATTTCACTTTAAAAGAAATAATATCAAGATATCCTGCTTTCTAAGCCAGGGCCCTGTGATTACCAGAGGGTTTGATAATGAGTTTGTGAATCCAGGGCTACACAGTGATCCCAGCAGCTCAGCTGGTAAAACTTTTGTGACAGTTATCTCAGGGTGAAGGTAGAATTTGAAGATATTATATGATGGATACAATTTAGTTTTCTCTTTCCAGGATTTCTAAAGGAAAATGCTCTCCATTATTTGTTACAGGTCCTCAGAATGGTTGGAATGATCCGCCAGCTTTGAACAGAGGACCCAAGAAGAAGAAGGTACTGGAAAAAGATGTCTATTCGGTTGCCCCCAGATGTCCTCTCAATCATGTAGCCACCTGAAACACACCACACTTCACTGTTCTTTGAAGGCAAAGCTTCCTGACAGCTGTACTTAATACGTGTATTTTAACTTACATCTTCTAATCCATGAAGGGAAGGAAAATACAGAACAGTACAGTGGTATGAATTAAACCCCTTTTAGAAGACAAGATGTAAATTCCCAAGGTCTGTTTCAAAGAGTAGGAAACAGAATTTCAGGTTACTCAAATGAATTTCTTTTTTAGGAGTTACTTTGGTTTTGGGTCCCAACAGTAATCATGAATTCATAATTATATTTTGGACTATTTTTGTCTATCACATATGATATGAAAAGAAATAGCCTTGTTAGGTGAGCATCATTTAGAGCATAGCATAAGATTCTTCTCTTTTACCCCAAGCCATTTTCTCCTTTTTTTTTTCTTTACTCCTAGTGATTTCTGTCCCCCAAGTACAGTAATGAGAGGCCAGAACATAAAATTGGGAGATACTAAGTAAACAGAATCCCCAAAATTATGTCAGTGATGATCAGAAACTTAGTCTCTGGGTGTGTCCGATCACTAGGAATGTATCACTTGATGGTCTCGGCAAAGGGTGTTATATCTGATCACTTGACACCCACACGCACACACATTTTTGGCATTTCTTATCCCAGCATAGCTAAATATAATTCTCCCTCCTCTTTCAACAATGCCTTGGTTCTGGCCCACTGTGGGATGAGTGTGGAAGGCAAAGGGAAGACTGAGAGATCCAGGTTTGAGTCTCTAACCCTCTTAGCCAGATTAGCTTTACTTGTACGTTTCACTCTAGGATTCTGCATAAAAATCCATTTTCAAAAGTATTCTACCGTTACTAAGAATTTTTTAACCACAGAATGATCTAACTCCCTTATTTTTTAAAATTGAAGTATAGTTGATTCACTGTGTTGTGTTAATTACTGCTGTATAGCAAAGTTAATTCAGTTACACATACATATGTTCTTTTCCATTATGGTTTATCATAAGATATAGAATATATTTCTCTGTGCTGTACAGCAGGCTGCTGTTATTTATCCATTCTATATATAAAAGTTGACATCTGCTCACCCCGGCTTCCCACTCCATCCCTCACTCAGCCCCTGCCCCTTGGTAACCACCAGCCTGTTCTGTATGTCCATGATTCTGTTTCTGTTTCATAAATAAGTTCATCTGTGTCATATTTTAGATTCTACGTGTAAGTGATATCATGTGGCATTTGTCTTTCTCTTTCTGACTTACTTCACTCAGTATGATAATCTCTAGTTATACTCATGTTGCTGCAGATGGCTAACTCCCGTATTTAAAGCTGAGGAAATGTTGTTATATCATTTTTTTCTTACTCTCGGTGCCTTTTGTGTCCCTCTTTTAAAAGATGCCTGAGAACTTTACGCCTCCTGTTCCCATCACATCACCAATCATGAACCCCTTGGGTGACCCCCAGTCACAGATGCTGCAGCAGCAGCCTTCCGCGCCAGCACCGCTGCCCAGCCAAGCTCCATTCCCACAGCCACACCTCGCCGGTGGCCAGCCCTTCCGTGGCATCCAGCAGCCCCTCAGTCAACCAGGCATGCCTCCGTCGTTTTCAAAGCCCAATATCGAAGGTGCCCCTGGGGCTCCCATTGGAAATACCATGCAGGTAACAGTGAATCTGTGGAAGTGGGGGATGGCTCTATTTCAGTGTGTTTTTTCAACGTGTTAAGTTTTGTGGTTATACCTTTATTATTATCGCAGTTTGATTTCAATTTAGACAACTTAAGTAAAAAATAACTTTTTTTAAGATCACACGTGTACAGTATTTTCCAGTGATGTGGCCATATGCAAATGTTCTAGAAAGGGCTTATGTATTTACTAGTATATGTTAATAGTAGCTTGCTTGGCAGTTGAAGTATTTTGTTTCATCTGATCAGTAGCCACAATTTAAGATCAGTTGAATCCATATTGGCATCCAAGGCTGCTCAGCAAAAGCTGTTTCCAAAGGGTTTTTTCCTTTAAAATGTAAGATAAAAATATAATGACTTCGATCTTTTCTTGGGTGTGTGTAAGAGCTAATAATATAGCCATATCTTTGGATAGAGATATCAGTTCATACTTGCTTTTCACATACAAGCAGCTAGTTGGCAGGGCTCTCAGTAATGAAAAAATCTTATCAGGTTTCCATGTAACTGACTTAGGCATAAAAGGTAATCTTGATCTATTCATGAAAAATAAAGAGGTTGGGTCACAGTTCAGCATAAGAAGATGAAATAAATTCCTGCCCAAGTGTATAAAACTAGTTCTTCTGTCATTGTCTTTGACTCATTGAAGTTAAATTTATAAAGATTGTGTCTATCACAAGAGTATGTTTTGCTGTTAAGAGAGTTCCTAGATATTAACAGTAACATTATAAACTCCAGTGTTCTGATGGAGGTGGGAGGACTTGCTTCTTTTCACAAGAAGATACACTTATATGCATTGTTAGTTTCCATGATTACAAGTCTGTGCCATTTGTGAAGCCATTCACTTGTGTTGGGACCTGGGAGTTCGTGCTATACTCGTCTGGACCAGCACTTCAGTTACCATGGAGAGGGAGAGCGCCATGGATGTGTGTGGCTCAGCCAGGCCATGATACCCAGCTCCCTGTCCACTTGGATGTTTCTGAGGCACCTCACGCTTAGTATATCCAAAGTCCAATTCATAGTCTTCCTCCCAAACCTAATTGTCTTTTAGTGTGTCTCATTTCAATTAATGCTACCATAATCCTTTCCATTTAATCCAGCCAGAAACCTGGGCATCTTTATACTCTTTCCTTTAACCTGTTTTCAGATCTATCCCCACATCTTGCTGATACTACTGTAAAGTCTCTCTCCCATCCCTTCTCTCTTTCCAGTCTAGTCCATGCTCCCTTTGTCTCCAGTCTTCGGCAGTGCAGGAGCCTCTCACTGGTCTGCCAGCATCTGCTATGACCCATCTCTTCTCTGGTCTTAGCTCATTGTTGCTTACCATGTTACCACATCCCACTGTTCTTAGGATAAGGACCAACATTTTTCATATTATCTGGAACCTCTCAGCTCCTAACGCCTCTTTGCTGTCTCTCTGCTCCAGCCAAGCTGACCTCCTTTCAGTCCCTATATCATGATCTTTCCTGTGTACTGTTCTGTCTGGAATGCACTTTTCTCCCTGTTTAACTCCTACTTAACCTTCTGATAAAACTTCCTTAAAGAGCCTTCTGTTCAGTTAAATCCCAGTTATATTGTCTGTTGGTTCCAGTGATGTGAACTTAACCACAGTTGCTGTTTTACGTACATTTATGACATTTTTAAACTTTCCCTCCTGCTAGCCTGTAAACTCCCTGAGAGATAAGATTATTTCTGTATTGATTCATTAGTGCCTAGTACATAATTGCCTAATATTTTCTACAAATGAATATAATCAATCAAAACTTTAAGCACTTACACATTCCTTCTTTGTTTATCCCTCTTATGTATGGATTCAGTTAGGTCATGGTCTCTTCTATCCTAACTTTTGATTTAATCTCACAATTTGTTAAAAGACCAGTTAATGAACCTTCAAGACTGTTGGAATAAACAAGAAGGAGCCAACAAGCAAAGAATGCAAGACTGTTGGAATAAACAAGGAGCCAACAAGCAAAGCAAGCAGTCACTCCCACCAGCCAGGTTTATAAGTGCCTGGTTCTTTGTTTCTTACTGGCAAGGTCCTTTTGCCCATCAGTTATGTACAGTTGTGATCAACATATGTTCCATGATTAAGTAAATACTTTATACACAACCCTGCTTTTGAAAATAGAAGCTGTAGGAAGACTACCTGTATCTTCTGTTGAATATCTGATTTTTCTGTTTGCTTATCCCAGGTGATTCCACACGTTCATTTTTTGTTTGATTTTGAGTAGCCTATCTATAAATTAGTTGTTTTCTCTTTATGACAGATTCAGGACTTTGCATACAGGTAGTTTCTGGTCATTTCTGCTCATTTTAATGGTATTATTTCTTCCAGCATGTGCAATCTTTGCCAACAGAAAAAATTACCAAGAAGCCTATTCCAGATGAACACCTCATTCTAAAGACCACGTTCGAAGATCTTATTCAGCGCTGCCTCTCTTCAGCCACAGATCCTGTATGTGTATTTTATTTTGCTTAATTAAAAGATTCCATTATGGAGCTCTTTTATATTTATTGCTTAAAGTCTTACAAGATGTATTTTGAAAGTTTTTACAAAAGTAGTAAAGCTAGCACTTATGTATGGTTTGCTTTACATATAAAAGCATACTCAGTTGTTTTTATATAACCCTTAAACCAACCTCATGGAGGTAGGTTTGTCATATTTATTTACACATGAGGAAGTTAAGGCACAAAATAGTTTGAATATAATCCAGGCAGAGCCAGCATTCAGACCTGGTCTGGCTCCAGAATTCATGTTCTCAACCCCTGAGCTGCACTGACTCATCGGCAGACATCATGTCTGGCACAAGAATAGGGCAGAATGCTAAAATACAAGAAACTCAGACTTGGGGTTTCTTTCAGTGTGTATGTCTAAAGGTTTTAGAAGTAGGGACTTCCCTGGCAGTCTGGTGGTTCAGACTTTGCCTTCCAATGCAGATTCAATCCCTGGTCAGGGAGCTAAGATTGCACATGCCTCATGGCCAAATAAACCAGAACGTGAAACAGAAGCAGTATTATAACAAGTTCAATAAAGACTTTTAATATGGTCCACATCAAAACATCTTTTTTTAAAAAAAAGCTTTTAAAAATAGATAGACAATCTTTAACTTTGCAAAGTCCTTAACAGTTCAGTGTTTCAGATATTGGAATCATATTCATAGAAAGTGACTGATGTGACTTAGTTTATTAGAGCATGTCTGTGTATTGGCAACAACAAAAATTCCACAAAGCCAGTCTTGTTCGAGATGAAATTTCAGTTTCTGCCAACAAGCATCGAATGTGTTTGTTTAGTCACTGGCCAGTTGTCTGCTTGAAAACACAGCCTCTTGGATTTGCTGTTTCATCAGATGTTGAGTATTAATATGTGCCGCCTTCTGCTAGGCTTTTGAAAAGCAGTTCCCTGTACGGACAGTGTCAGGAGGGCAGAGGCGGGGGAAAGTTAACGTAAACCTTAGCCCCTGGCATTCTGGGAGTGATGGAAGGTCCAGGCGGGGAGCAGAGAACAGGTGAAGCTGATAAACAGGCAGGTGTATGCTGTCTCCTGGGCACGCCTAAACAGAGGCCACCGTCGTGCAGAGTGGAGCAGTCCTAATGGGGACTTCGGTCCTCCTTCAGGCGTGAGTCAGTGTAAATAGAAGCTGGCAGGACACGAAGCTGGCTTAGCACACTTTCGCTGAGCTTCACCTCCTCCAGGTCACAGTATCTGTCACCTCCTTTCTGGTGACCCAGGACCAGGCAGAAGACAGGTTGCTCCCGTCAGTATTTGGGGAAGAAGTTCTGACACTGCCCAGGACTTTGAACCATCCACAAAAGTCCATTTTAATCCATAAAAGTCCATTTTAATCCAGTACTCGAAATCCTGTTTATGGTATGGCTTTGTTCTTATTTTCACTTCAGTTCAGTCCAAACAACACAAAGTAGCGTTATAGCATGTTACAGCCTGGCTTGGTTTGTAAGGCTTTCCTTGATGGCTTCAGCTTTTCCTCGCTCCTCTTGTGACATACAGACGGACATGCCTTCCTCAAACACAGCAAGAGGGCGTCAGCATCGGAGGTTTTGTACCTGCCGCTTCTGCCCAGGGCTCTTCCCCACAGAACGGCAGGGCTCCTGTGCACCAGTTCCCAGCGCCAGCTCAGGTGTCCCGTGAGCTGTCCGGACCTTCCCAGCACCGCCGACACCCTTACCCCATGAACTTTCTTCATGCTGCTCGTCGCCAGCTGACATGCAGCGTATTGTTTAGTTACCTTTTTCCCACCCAATAAAATATGAGCTCCATGAGACACAAAACCATCCCCAGCATGGCACACAGTAGGCATTCAATAAATATTGAAAAATAGTATCACTTCTAGGCATAATGTAGATCATTAAGTTAATCACAGTATGATTTTAAACTTTTAGATTAGTTTTCCCTCACTATACTTAGAGTACTGGAGAAGGGTAGGAGGACTCATTTAATTTAAGAACTCTTTTTTAACACTTCCGTCTTAATAATCTTAAGACGTCAGAAGATAATTTTCTCCTTTTTCTTTTTTTGGTGTTTTAAAGGCCCAGAATAAGATAGGATTAAATGTACCCAAATGTGATCGAGTGTATTCTTGAGGTTAAAAAAGGATCCCACAGTTCATCCATATGTTTGCTTTCTAGCTCCCATAATATTTGTCTTATTTAATGTACAGTAACTGTTCGGCCTCCTTTTCTGTAGTGCATGACCCATTGCTGCCTCCAGGTGGCCCTCGCTGTTGCTTGTGGACGTAGTGTAGTTGGACACACACACACCTCAAGTGTGTCGCAGAGCCTCTGAGGTCCAGCCAGGGTCCCCTTGTGCACACCTCTGGCCTTCCCTGCCTCAATAGATAACTGTTCTCTGTTCTAATCGTCTGTTCAAGTTCCTTGGTGTAAGGTATTGCCATTTCTTTATAAAACAAAGCTGTTCAATACCATGGTTATAAGCGTCAGTGAAGTGAGATGGGGTGAGTTCTTGGGATAAAAGTTGTTGTTCAAATATAGCATCTCTGGTTTTTTTCTCTCCTGCAGCAAACCAAGAGGAAGCTAGATGATGCCAGCAAACGTTTGGAGTTTCTGTATGATAAACTTAGGGAACAGACGGTAAGTTCGTGGGGAAAGAAGGGTTTATGATAAACATTTATTCCTGGTTGTTAGTCATATATATCTGATGAGCACTTGCACGTCATAGATAGGGTATCGTATGTAGTGTGTAGGGTATCGTATGTAGTGTGTAGGGTATCGTATGTAGTGTGTAGTACGTAGTATGGAGTGTGTTTGGGGGCAGAATGATCATGACGGCTACAGACTGAGCTTTGCTCTGTCTAAATCTTACGTTTCAGTCATTGGGGATAAGGGCATAGGGCTGTATGTGTGTGAGAGAGAGAGAAGTTTTAGCCTTTTTATAACAGAATATAAACTGGCCCACATTGGCTCCAAGGTGACTGGCCTTCTGTTCATATTTATATGTGCCTTGAATTAAGAAATCAAAGAGTGGGCAGATACTCTGTTTTTCCAGAGACCAAATCTGTCATCTTTCTCGTAGTCTTAAGTACTCTGACCCTTTTCTTTGACAATAGCTGTTACCCAGAGGCAATGCCAAATGTAGCCACAGGTGGAACAGGTCAGTGTGTGTACCTGTGAAGACAGTCAGCAGTGAGGAGCAGACACTGTGTCTTCTGTTCTCTGTCCCACCACCTCTCCATGCCTCTCTAGAATTGTTTTGTTTTTTTAATGAAAACACTTGGAGAGAAAAAAAAAATATTGGAGTTTTTCATACTTTTGCATTTTAGCATTCCTCTTCCCCATTCCCCATATCAGTCCCATCAGATAAAAATAACCATTTAGCATGAGACCCCAACCAGAGAAAATTACTATAGCAGTGGAAAGGGAGTGTAGCCCATGGACTAATCCAAAAAAAAAAGTCTTCTCTGAAAAGTATGGAAGCCAAGTAATGATATGGAGAGGAAAAACAACTCTAGGTCTTATGATTTTAAGAGATGACAGGACTATAAAAAGAAGTTAAGAGTGAGCAAATTGAGTCCATAATGAGGACTATTGCCCTCCTGATGAAAGTGGACCAGGAGTACAGGGTTTCTGTTGTCAACAAGATCTTATAGTAAATTGGGCCCCTACTTTAGGATGTCATGATTAAGACTCTCTAACTTCTTATGAAGAAGTTAGAGTACAAAGGAAACACTTTCAGAGGTGTGAGGCTATATCTAAAGTAATGCAGATTTAAAGCTGTTAAGTGGAGAAAGACATTAACTTTCCAATTTAAGGGAGGAGATCTGGCTGCTTTTCTCTAAGAAAATACCTGGCTGGTCATACGTGTGTAGTTCGTAAATAATTCCTTACATAAATCGTTGTGTCGTCGTTCCATTTTTTAACTTGTGTGTTGTTTGCTCTGAGAAACTTTCTAGAAATACTCACCAGTTGATTCATTTTTTTAAATAATGTATATTTCGAACTCCTAGTAAATGCCAGGGTTTCATGTTTATAGCGGGTCTCATGGAAGATTCTCCTTTAATTCTCTCTCTGTTCCACCCTTGATTTCAGCTTTCACCAACAATCATCAATGGTTTACACAACATCGCGCGGAGCATCGAGACCCGAAACTACTCAGAAGGCTTGACTATTCACACCCACATAGTTAGTACTAGCAACTTCAGTGAGACCTCCGCTTTTATGCCAGTTCTCAAAGTTGTTCTCACCCAGGCCAACAAGCTGGGTGTCTAAAAGACCGCTTTACTTTCAGCCAATATCGCCATTTTTCCAAAGAAACGTGTTTTAAATGATGATAAGATATGGACCAATCCTCATTAGCATGTTTCCATAGCAGCCAGTCAAAACCATTTATGTTGTTTCTGCAGATGTATTCACATTACTAGACCTGCTCAAAACCCTGGTGCTTTCTTTTGTTTTAATCTTTTATTGCCCGTGATGATTTTCCTATTTCCTGCAAATAATGTATTTCCTGGATTACACATATTATGCGTTCCCGAAATATTCTGATAAAATCTGGTTTTTGAAACCTCAGTTTGCTCTTTGGAAAAGGAGCCTTTGGTTATACAGAACACAGAGCCGAAACTCAGTTTCTTTCATGTCCTCCCAACTTCCTCCATGTTGATCAGATTAAAGTGTGTAATCCTATTTATGTGTATGTAGTCTTTTGTTGTTTTTTTTTAAACAGCTATTCACAGTTTAAAGTTTTATTTTTTGTGTCTTTGGCTTCACTTTGGTCCTGAACAAATAACTAAATTTAGAAGAAGCTGCTACACAGATTTTAGCAAATACTAATGAAGAGTGGGATCACTGGCTTTAAGTATCTATAAGAAAAGATTGAACATTTTCATTCTGTAGAATGCATTGAACTTTTTTCTATTAATAAATGTTTTTAATATTCTGTTTGAGTTTTTAGACTGAGTTGTCTCCATTTTATATTTAGACATTTTTTCATTTTTTTTTTTTAAGTTACCTGTATCTCTGAGGTTTAAGTTCAGAAAGAAAACTTTTACTTGTTTTTTTTTTTTGGCCATGCCATTCAGCATGTCCACGTCTAGTTCCGCAGCCAGGGATGGAACCCACACCCTCCGAAGGGGAAGCACAGAGTCTCCATCACTGGGCCGCCAGGGAAGTCTGCAAAACCTCAGCTTCTGTCAGCTTCCTGAATCAAAGCCAGGCCTTTTTTTCATCCAGTTTTTCTGTCAAATGATTTTATTGTAACCTATCTTAAGAACAGTGTGGTAAACAAAAGGTAAGGGTCCCCACAGACTTGAAGAGAATCAGATTACTAATAATTTTCATTGTTAAAGCAGTTTTACCTAAGTGAGTTGGAAAATTAGGAGGTAAAGAGTGTGACTACTGTGGAGAGAGAGAGATGCTGTTTCAAGGACTAAGAGTAGTTACCAGGCATTTTGCAGCCTCAGTGAATTAGTTTGCAGGACCCTCTTAATTGCCTTTGTAACTAAAAAAAGGAGGACCTCGACATCATGTGTGAGCATTGGAGCCTCACGAGTAGGGTGATGTATCTGCCCCCTTGCCCTCAGCCTCCTGGGAGTTTGGTGGTCTAAGTCAGCCCTACGACTCACTGAACTGGCAAGTTGAACTTCTAGACCTGACCCTCGACTGTGGTGTCAGCCCACAACCCCATTCGAACAGCAAGCTGGCCTCTAGTAATTGTCCTGGTGTTTTGCCCTTACAGTTAGGATTTGTGTTATGGCTGCCGATGACCTTGACACAATAATGGCACAATTGGCAGGACTTTACAAAAAACCATGTTCCAAAAGATGAGAAACTGGAGTAGGCCCTGACCAACCCCAAAGAGTTCACAAGTAAGAGCATAGAAAACTATTTGCCCCAACATCTGAACAGCTGTTATCACTCCTTTTTCAATACAGTATTGTGATTTTTTTTTTTCCCCACCATGGAGACATTTTTCCACGTGGCTAATAGGCCTGGAGAAGTTTCATATAAACGGATGCAAGTAACACTTAAGCCCAAAGTGCTGTTTAGTTTCTGAAGTATGAAGATAACAGGAGATGATAGGAAAAGAGCAGTTTTTTTCCTTTTAAGGAAGCAAACAGGGAAAGGGGTGTGAGGCTGGGTGTTGGCTGGGAGCCGGACCAGATCTCTGGGGACATGCTTTCTTATCCTGCGTCTGCTCCTCTCCTCCACTCTGCATGTGACCTTCTGGGCTGGGGGGGTGGGTATACCTTGGGCCCCTCGGCTGATGGAGACAGTTGTTCATTTGAATAGTGGGGCAGCAGGAAAGAAGTTGGGAACAACCACTCTGCACCTGATCGTTGAGAGTCCAACAAGCCTATATATTCCTTTGGATTCAGAAAATTCCTATGTACACTGGGAGGACGGACAGAAGCAGTGGGATTCCTGGCAAGCGGGTGTACGCTGTCCGTGTAACCCCTACCTGAAAGAGAAAGGGAGGGATGGTGACTGGTTCACGGTTTTCTCATAAACACTCCTTATTTCCTGAACCAGACCTGGGTTCATGTAAGAATGGCTGCAAGGCTGTCTGTGGACTGCTCAGCCATAGCTTCATTTGAAGCTTCTCTAAAGATGCACCACGTAGCACACACACACCTACGTGTGCACACATCCATATTTCAGTTGTCTTTCCACTGCTGTGGTGGGCGGCTGCCTTCCCAACTATCAACCTGACACATCTGGGTCGGGGGTGGGGGGCGGTTCATCAGATGCCAAAGGTGTCTCTCACAGGCAGGTGGCATCTCCAGTTAGCCAGTGAAAAGGCACTGTCTGCAGGGAAAATCTCAACTGTTGCCTCTAATAAATAAATGCTCCAAACTAGATTACAAAGAAACTGATCAAATTAGCTTCCTGGCAGTCTGGTCGCTCTACACACCTCTCTAGCATCTTTTCTGCTTGGGGCTTTTGGTAACGACGCCAATCACTCAGGCTCAGCTGAACAGTGCGTTTCTGAGCTGACTGGGGTCAGGCTGTGCCATTCCTTAATTTCCAGCCTTTTTCCCCCGTCAGGAGATAGGGAATGTGTGAGTAAAAACCTAATAAAATCAAATAAAAGGAAATAGACTTTGATTTAACCATGGTACATGTTTTTTGCACCCCGGATTAATGTTTCCAGCGGTCTGCTAAAGTATTTATTTAGCAAGCAATGAATCCCCTCAAATGACTTTGTACAAACATCATTACTCAGTAATACCTCAGGTCATTATTTTAATGGAGAAGCACACCTTGCTGAATTTGAATTCAATTTTTGACTGACATTCCACAGGCTTAGAAGTGTGTTGTGCATCAGGTCAGCCTGACTGCTTTCATTGCTGGTGCCTTATAATTTCCCAATCCGTGAGCTTCTAAAGCCACCTTTTGTGTATCAGTGGACTTACTGTACAGTTAGGAGAGGGAGAAGCCTTGTGAAATAGAGCAAACTTTGCTGTTTCCAAAAGACCCAAGAGCTTGTTGGATTTTTGGTTATCATATATGAAGTTAAAGGCAATGGAATGTGTGTCTCAGGTATATCCATGTTATCGCTTATATATCTTTAAAGGCTATTACATCTCCTAGCTCCTGAGAGTGGCCTCTTAGTGCTGTCATTCATTGTTAAATACTTAGGAAGTCCTTTACTCGGTTCAGTAGAGACTTCATGTCCAGATGGGTATCCTTCCAAGTAGGCAATGTAAATGAATCAGTAGGGAGCCTATCAGAGGATCAGAAAGGATTCAGATTTGATGAGAAGAGAAAACGTCCATTTTTTTTTTTTTCCTGAATAGTGCAAGGGTAGTGAGTGAGTATATAATTTAAAGGCACCACTAAGGATGACCAGTAAATATGATTGGGCTGATGGTGAAAAATAATTTCATCTTGTACTTGGTCCAATAAAGGAACTACCCACTCCAGGAAAATTAGAATTTATGGTGGAATCAAGTCCAAAAACAGATTTCAGTACTAAAGAAGGAAAGCAACCACCTCCTAAAGGTGACCTAAAAATAAGTTGCTTTCTGGATTGTTGCTGTTTTAGTCTCTAAGTCCTGTCTGACTCTTTGTGACCCCGTGAACTGTAGCCCACCAGGCTCCTCTGTCCATGAGGTTCTCTAGGCAAGAATACTGGTGTGGGTTGCTATGCCCTTGCCCAGGGGATCTTCCTGACCCAGGGATCGAAGCCTGGTTTCCTACAATGCAGGCAGATTCTTTTCCATCTGAATCACCAGGCAACTTCAGTTGCCTCTGCTTGGGTCTCATGCCCACCACCTGCCTGATCAAGTTCCTGCCCAGAGACGTAGGGTATCAGAATTGGCTGGCCCAGGTTATCTGCTCGCCCAAGCAGAGTGATGTTAAACCCACCAGCACCACATGAAGTGGTTTCCTAAAGGAAAGGGTGCCATTTTCAGGAGAAGAGAAAAGAGTTGGCAAAATGCTCCATTGCCTACTCCATAACAAAAGGGGAGTTATGGTACCAGAGTTCTAGACTGGAGAGTCACAGTAAAAAGCTATTAGGGAAATACAGATAACAAGGACCTACTGCATAGCATGGGGAACTGAACTCGGTCCTCTGTAATAACCTATATGGGAAAAGACTCTGAAAAACAAAAAAGGATATATGTGTAACTGAATCGCATTGCTGTACACCTGAAACACACAACATTGTAAATCGAAATATTGTAGTCAAAAAAAAAAAGATGTATTTGAAAAGAAAGCTGTTAGGGAGCCCACTGTATCCCAGTGGCTGTAATTGTAACTTCACGAGGGACAGAAGAGCACCTATCACAGTCGAGGAGCTGGGTTCCAGTGTCTTCTCTGCTACTTTCTGTTGGTCAAACCACTCACTTCTTTCTCCCTCCATTTCTCACCTGTAAAATGAGGGGGTAGGACCAGATGATCTCTAAGGGTCATCCCAGGTGGTGCTAGTGGTAAAGAACCCCCCTGCCCATGTAAGAGATGCGAGAGACTCAGGTTCGATCCCTGGGTGGGGAAGATCCGCTGGAGGAGAACATGGCAACCCGCTCCAGTATTCTTGCCTGGAGAATCCCACGGACAGAGGAGCCTGGTGGGCTACAGTCCATAGGGTCACAAAGAATCGGACACAACTGAAGCGACTTAGCACGCTTCCGTGCTAAGTTCACTTCCAACTCTGGGAGTCTGTGACCCACCTCCTTCTCACAGCATCTTTGTATCAGTATGTTACATTCCAGAAGGAATGGAAAACAAATTTTGTGATAAGCACCGAAGCTTTGAAGAAATATGATGAAAACAACTCAGGCCTATTTATATTTGGAAACTTATTTTCCTCTTGTGGAGAAGGCAATGGCAACCCACTCCAGTACTCTTGCCTGGAAAATCCCATGGAGGGAGGAGCCTGGTTGGCTACAGTCCATGGGGTGGCTAAGAGTTCGGCACTACTGAGCAACTTCACTTTCACTTTTCACTTTCATGCATTGGAGAAGGAAATGGCAACCCACTTCAGTATTCTTGCCTGGAGAATCCCAGGGACGGGGGAGCCTAGTGGGCTGCCGTCTATGGGGTTGCACAGAGTCGGACACGACTGAAGCGACTTGCAGCAGCAGCAGCAGCATTTTCCTCTTGTAGAGTTTCTAACTGGAGAAACGTCAGGGCAACACTTTCCTTTGTTGGAAATGAATGGCAGGCATTTAAGAAATAGTTGGTGACTTGCAGACTTGGGGACGGGTATTTGCTTGGCCTTGAGATCCTTAAGTAGTGAGTCCCACAATTAATTTTTCCTACAAACCCATTTGTTCCCTCCCATCAAGAATATGCCCCATTTGACTACACAGGATATTCGCGATGAGCCAGTTTTCCCTCTGGTGCTGCAAATCTGGGTCACCCTTTTGACATTCCTGAACTCCACTGACAAATGCCCTCTCCGGGCTGGAAAACCACAGGGCCTTCGCCTTCAGAGCAGCCCATGGTAACTGACAACAGGGGGAGGACAGAGAGGTCATTGACACCGAAACAATGACAGCAGCTAACGCTGAGAAGCAAATAAGAGCTTCTCTGCATTTATCTGCCCTTGGAAAACCAAAATAACGATCCTGAACGAAATGGGGGTGGGCGTTGTGGGGAGAAGGGAGCCGGAGAGCTGGAAGAGATGTGGGTGAAAACTCAATGCTGTCTTTCTTCCGCCACAACAAAAGGGATTGTTCTTTTGTTTCAGAGAGCTGGCATTTAGGGGCTGGGAAAGAGACAGATAGAGGAGGAGTGTGTTCGGTTTGTGGACCTTGTTTTGAGCCAGATGTTGGTCACAGGGGGACATGGTGGAATATTAACAAACTCCACATGTCATGGCTGAGTCATAAGAAGGATGATTCCTCCACAGCATTTGTTAGAGTGCGGCATACACTCCTTTTATTTGTTTAACTGGAGGATAATTGGACAATATTGTGTTGGCTTCTGCCATAAAACGACACGTATCAGCCATAAGTACACATATATCCCCTCCCTCCTGAACCTCTCCACACCACCCCTCTAGGTTGTCACAGAGTACAGCGTGGAGCAAAGCCTGTGTTACACAGCCACTTCCCATTAGCGGTCTAGTTCACATATGGTATAGTGTATATGTTTCAATGCTAATCCCTCAATGCGTTCCCCAACTCCTTCCAGCTATGTGTCCGAAGTCTGTTCTCCATGTCTCTATTCCTGCCCTGCAAATAGGCTCATCAGTACCATTTCCTGACCATTTTTCTAGATTCCATATACATTGCGGCATACACTTCTTGCAGTGATCATTGATTCCTTTTTGCCTCCCCTACTGGGCAGTGAGCCCAGGAGCACCGTCATGTACTCTTCTGAACCTGGAGCTGATATTAGTGCTTGCTTCTGGAGGAGACTAAATAGATGCCTAATGAAGGTCTGTTCACTGAGTCAACAGGAAGACAACTTGGAAAGATGCTCGAGGCAGGATGTCACTGACAGGTAACATCAGAGCCGGGTTTGGCTTGGTTTCAATCCTCAGTGGTTTTTCGTTAAGTGGACCCCCTCTGATCTATGAATTAGGAACTAAGGGCCTCCATGGGCTATTTCTAAGGCCAGTTTCCTGCTGCCAAATTGCAGCGCTCTCTGAAGAGCGGTCAGGAAAGGGGGGGAAGGGCCTGAAGCACTAAGGCAGGGGGTTTTTGTTAAAAGAAAACCCCTTCCTGGGCTTCCCTGGTGGCTCAGTGGATATAAATCTGTCTGCCAATGTATAAAATCTTAATGGGAAAAATTTTCCAACCCATTTAGTACAGAAGCAGGAATGCCAACCCTCCTGTGAATGGAGGAAGCTGAGAAGATGCATTTTCTATCCACTGTGATGTTGCTGTATCTGAAAACCAATCTTCCCATAATCTTAGAGGCTAACTTCCCAACTTTATGCTCCTCTGAAATCACTCTCATCTAAAGCCTGTAAGTGGTTTTCTCATCCTAAGAGCAGAAAGAGAGTTACGTTTGAAATTTCTGTCCATGCACCTCACCTGAGAGGCAGGCTTTCTCCTCACGCCCCTGCCCCCACCCCTTCATCCAGAGCCCATTTCTTCCTGAGCTGGAGGAGTTGCTCTAAATGATTACCTCTGATAAAGGAGAGCAGGAGATTTTATTTCATAGTTTGCTTAGGGTTAAGCGAATCCTGAACCCCTCCAGCTCACCCAGTCTGGGGCCCCCAGAAGCACCATGGCTTCCTGGCCAGGCAAGTTTTGTAACTGCATGGAGCCTATCTCTCTGGCCTGATTAGTCCAGTGAGGAAAGGGGATGTCTCCATTTTGCACATGAAAAACAAAAGTTAGATCATTAGGTAAACTGCACAGAGAGCATTCCCAGCATGGAGCTGTCTTATTCTTATATTCTTATTCTTATATTATGTAGGATGAAACCAAAGAGTTAAGAGACCGTTATCATCCAAACCACCAGAGTAAGACTGGCTAATTCAGAGTGGGGAGGTCAAACTCAGACCCAGTTTTCAGATGCCAAACCTGGATCATTTTCTCAACACTGTAGTTCCTGTCGCCAAAATATAGGTTTACTTAAGAAAACCATAGGCTTGTAAATCCACAAGCCAGGAATTGAGCTTGCGCCCTTGGCAGTGAAAGTGCAGAGTCCCAACTGCTGAACCACCAAGGAACGCCTTTCCCTCCACAAACATCTTTTTAATTGGAATATAATTGCTTTACAATGTTACGTGAGTCTCTGCTTCGCAACAACGAGAATCAGCTGTGCGCTGTGCTGTGCTGAGTCGCTCAGTTGCGTCCAACTCTTTGCAACGCCGTGGACTATAGCCTGCCAGGCTCTTCTGTCCACGGGGATTCTCCAGGACTGTGGGATTCTCCGGGATTGTCCAGGGGATACTCAAGTGGGCTGCCATACCCTCCTCCAGGGGATTTTCCCATCCCAGGGATTGAACCCAGGTCTCCTGCATTAGAGGCAGATTCTTTACTGTCTGAGCCACCGGGGAAGCCCTGAATCAGCTACAAGTGTACTCATATCCCCTCCTTCCTAAGTGTCCCTCCCACCCCTCCAGGTCATCACAGAGCCCTGAGCTGAGCTGCCGGTGCTCTACGGTATTCCCACTAGTTAACTATTTCGAAAATGGCAGCGTACACATGTCAGCGTTACCCTTGGTCCATCCCACCTTCTCCTTCCCCTGCTGTGTCCACCATCAAATATTTTGATTCCATTTATTTTTTAATTTTGTATTTACGCTTTAGAGGAATACAATCTTAGATAGATAGTCAATCCTTTGCCAGGCTCACTCCAGTCTCTGAGCTGATCCTTGCACAGTTTTCCAACTGGGGGTCGCTACCAAGTCATTCTCTCTTTCAGGGCCTTGTGGGCTGCCACCCCCTCCATGAGGCCCTCCTGACCACTCCAGACTACACACCTCACCAGCAAGTCTCACTCACGGTTCCTATAGGCAGTGTTACCATCCAACACTTTCATCTTCTGTCTTCTTTCTCTCTCTCTCCCTGAAGCAACTTCTAATCCAAGGCACATACTACTGGCCAGAGCCTTGGCCCCTGGCTATGATGGTTTTCTTCCAGTATCTCTCAGAGTTGTTTTTTCCAGTAGTCATGTATGGATGTGAGAGCTGGACCATAAAGAAGGCTGAGTGCTGAGAATTGATGCTTTTGAATTGTGGTGCTGGAGAAGACTCTTGAGAATCCCTTCGACTGCAAGGAGATCCAACCAGTCCATCCTAAAGGAAATCAACCCTAAATATTTATTGGAGGGACTGATGCTGAAGCTCCAACACTTTGACCACCTGATGCAAAGAGCCAGCTCATTAGAAAAGACCCTGATGCTGGGAAAGATTGAAGGCAGGAAGAGGAGGGGACGACAGAGGATGAGATGGTTGGATGGCATCACCAACTCAATGGACATAAGTTTGAGCAAGCTTCGGGAGTTGGTGAAGGACAGGGAAGCCTGGCGTGCTGCAGTCCATGGGGTCACAAAGAGTCGGACATAACGTAGCAACTGAACAACAACAATAAATTATATAATCTTGTAACCACTCAGTGATATTTGAGAGCTGTTTCCTGTCCTGGTTTTGGAAGTGTCCCTCTGACCCTTGGGCACCTGACTAACCATCTTCTCCAGTTAAACCTGGATGCCACCCTGTGGGACTTCAGTCCCCTGTGGAGGTGCCGTCTTGATCCATCAGCCTCCTCAGCTCCAGCCACTGCCCCTCCTCTAGAATCCTGTGCCTCACCTTGGAGTTAATCAGTGGAAACTCTTCTATCTCTGTAGGTCTGAAGTTCCAAATCCCACTCCTGGTGCACAATGGCCCCTGCTTCCTTTATTCTCATTTCTTTTTCTTTTTTTGGCTGCACCATGCAACATGGAGGATCTTAGTTCCTCGACCAGGGCTTGAACCCACGCCCCCTGCATTGGAAGTGTGAAGTCTTAATCACTGGACTGCTGAGGAATTCCCTATTCTCATTTCCTAACAAGTAGAAATCTACCTTTCAACTTCTTTAAAACCTCAGCGCCCTTGCTTCCTTTGCTACCTGTGAGTTCTTAGCTCCCTTCTGATCACATTTCCTTCCCCTCCCAGCAGCCTGGACTCCTTACAAACTTCTGACTCAGGTACCTGGGTCAGGATCCTGTCCCGCTTTTAAGCCCTCACCCCACTTCAATCTGGAGATCCTGTCAGTGAGGCTGCATCACTGTGACTGTGCGGACTGATGCCATGACAAGCTCATGGCATCCATTCTACACTGGGCCCTTAATTTGGCTCAGTAACGTTTTCAAGGTTCTCGGTCAGCTTCCTTTCTCATTCTGCTCAACAGATCTTGGGATCTTTCATCACTTTTCTCCAACTTTCCACCAAATTCCCACTCTGCTAGGCTGGCGGGTGATCTGACCTTCCCTTTGGAGCCAGCCAGCCATCAGGGCACCCTGCCTCACTGCAGTGGCTCCTTCAGCAAGCTCAGTCTACCTTCATTCTCATTTCCTTCCGTGCCTGTGTGCTAAGGCACTTCAGTCATGTCCGACTCTTTGTGACCCCATAGACTGTAGCCCTCCAGGCTCCTCTGTCTTTGGGATTCTCCAGGCAAGAATATTGAAGTGGGTTGCCATTTCCTCCTCCAGGGGATCTTCCCGACCCTGGGATTGAATCCAGGCCTTCTGCATTGTAGGCGAAATCTTTATCACTGCACCACCTAGGAAGCCCCATTTCCTTCCAGTCTCCAGGAAGAAACTGTCCCTCTGTTCAAAGTTAGGCCAACCAGCTGATCACCTGATCCCACCCTGTCTAACCTTCCCCCAGTACTAGGAAAATAGCTCCATCAAGCATCCTCTTTCTCATACATTTGAACTTTAACCTTTCATTATCTTTCCCTCTCCCCAAGTTTGAATATATTCAAATCCTTCACATTCAAATCCGTAGACACACATTAAATTTCACCTCTCTGTTCTTCTCTTCTTAAATATTGCCAAGCTTCTTAAAAGTTAATTTATACAGGTATACCATGCTGTCTCCTCCTCATTATTATTATTTTTAATATGGAAATCTTCACGAATTTGCACATCAAGCTTACGAAGCGGCCATGTTAATCTTCTCTGTGTCATTCCAATTTTAGTATATGGGCTGCCTAAGCGAGCATCTCCTCCTTATCTTAAACGCACCTCTGTGTAAGGACTGTTCCCATCACTCACTGGAAAGGCCTTGGCAAAGGTTAGTGATGGCCTCTTTGCAGTGGACTCCTCATTCCCATCCTCCCCAGCCTTTCTGTAGTGTTCGAAGTTGCGCTCCCACACTCTGCTCCTTCTTCCCCATCTCTCTTCTGTCCTCGGTCCACACTGGCTTCCCTTTCTTTGCCAGTCTCGTAGATAGCCGTCCACTGGAAGTCTGTTCTGAGCCTCATTCTTACCTTCCCCGGGCGACTGCTTCTACTGCCGGCATTTTACTAAACCAAACTACAACTAAGTTACTCTCTCCAGGGACCTCCCTGGTGCTCCAGTGGTTAAGACTCCACACTCCCAGTGCAGGGGGCCTGGGTGTGACCCCTGGTCAGGGAAATAGATCCCACATACTCATTGGAAAAGACCCTGATGCCGGGAAAGATCGAAGGCAGGAGGAGAAGGGGACGACAGAGGAGGAGATGGTTGGATGGCATCACTGACTCACTGGACATGAGTTTGGGTAAACTCTGGGAGCTGGTGATGGATAGGGAAGCCTGGCGTGCTGTGGTTCATGGGGTCGCAAAGAGTTGGACACGACTGAGTGACTGAACTGTCCTTAAGAGTTCACATGCTGCAACTAAGACCTAATACAGCCAAATATACATATATATTTAAAAGTTATTTTCTCCAGCCTAAACCTTTGCTGGGTTCCAGGTCTATATGTATATTTAACAACCTACCAGACAGTTTCACTTGGGTGTCCAAAACAAGACTTTTTTTTCCTTATTGAGCTTGCTCCTATTTCTTCAGTCCCATCCCCCAAATGATTGATATGATAATAATGCTGATGATGACTAATATTTATGTATTCCTTACAACATGCCAGATACAGTTCTAAACTTTAGTCACCACGAAAATCTTGCGAGAGAGGCACCATTATCCCCATTTCACAAAATGGTAATAAACACACTATGATTTGGTACTCAGTAAGTGGCACTGTGTTTTACCTGAATACCCAATCCAGAGACCCCGAAAAGAATCCTGTCCTTTTTATTTCTCCTCCTTCACGTTCAGTCAAGCATCAAATCCTGTTGGTGCTTCTCTTTGCGTCTCTCTGGCTTTATCATCTCCTCTCTAATGCTTCTTTTTCAGAATCTGTACCTGTGTCTTGCTTCAGATCCTCCTCATCAACTGACCAGATTCTTAACACGGTGTCCTAATAGCTCTTCTTGCCTCCAGTCTTAGCTCTCTCTACTTGCCGTCCAGTCATTCTCCACAGCTCCCCCCGAGTGGTGCTGCTGAAATGCAAGCTTGATCATATTATTACACTGCATAAAGCCAATCAGCGACTCCCCTCACCTACCGCACTGCTTGCTCTGCAGGGCACGAAAGACACCCTCCATGGGCCGCCCACTGCATGACTTTTCATCTCCATCTCGCACTCCTCTTTCTCGCACACCCCTAGTTTCACTTTGGATATTCCAGATACCTCTCTAAGTGACAAAGGCAAAAGCTTTTGCTCACGCTGCTTTCTCTGCCAGGAATGCCCTCCACCATGTCTCTGTCTAGTAAACTAGCCATCCTTCAAAACTGTGCTATCTAATATGTAGCCAGTAGCCACACGAGACCACTCTGAATTAAGATGTGCTGTGCTATAAGTATGCTCACGCTCAGTTGCTAAGGCGTGTCTGACTCTTTCGTGACCATGTGGACTGTATGGAATTTTTCCAGGCAAGAATACTGGAGTGGGTTGCCATTTCTCACAAAATGGAATATTATTTGGCTTTTTTTTAAAAGGATGGAAATTCCGACACATGCTATAATATAGATAAAACTTGAAGACTCTGCTAAGTGATTTGAACCAGTCACAACAAGGCAAATACTGTATTATGAGATATCTAGAGGAGTCAAACTCAGAGAAACAGAAAACACAGTCGTGGCTGCCACGGAGTAGGGAGACAGAGAAATGGAGAGTTGTTTGATGTGTATAGGGTTTCAGTTTTGCTAAGTGAAAAAGTTCTACAGATTAGTTACACACCATTGCGAATACATTTAAAACTACTGAAGCGAACACTTAAAAACAGTTAAGATGGTAAATCTTATGTTCTGTGTACTTTACCACAGTGAAATTTTTTTTTTTTTAAATCAAGTTCCAAAAAAAGAAAACCTTTCCCAGTTACCACAAACCTCCTCCTCTTTAGTGTGAATTCACTACTCCTTCGTCATGCCCCCACTTTATCCTGCACATACCGCTATTAGGGATCTCATCACATTTTGGGGAATGATTTGTTTGACAGAATAAAAAGGTTACTGTTCCATGAATGAGATGATCACTCATCCACTTCTAGGGTCTTGACCAGAAGCTAAGAAAATATACTAGGGTCTTTGGCAAGATGGAGAAAAGAGACAGTAGTCCCGATGGTATAACATACTACAGGGCATGTTCCTTATTAGCAAGAGGATAACACCTTGTTTCTGTAGAGGTTTCACTCAGGCTAGACCTGGAGGGGCTGTTTTCTGTCACCTCTCTTTTGTAAGTATTAGCTGAAGGGCCTGAAGAGCACTTCCTCCCACCTCCAAACCATAAAAACATCCCCCTCCCCATCCTGAGTTCAACCCAGCTGAAGTGGTTGGCAGTACCCAGTCTGACCTGTGGGCAGGATGACAGGAAGATGCTCACTTAAGACAGATTCAAGCTAGAGTAGTTTAACTAACAGATAAGGGTCTCTGAGGCCACAGGAGGAATGATTTGGCCACCCCTTACCCAGACTCTTTGTAGGTAATTGGATTGGGCAAAAAGTTCATTCAGGGTTTTCCAGAAAGTCTTACAAAAACCCAAACGAACTTTTTGGCCAACCCAAATCCACGTGATGCCTGACAATAAGTTTTTTTTTTCAGTTAATGGACTGGACCTTGCTGCCCTTCCCAGTTCATAGCCAAGAGGTAAGATTTCTTTAATCTGTCTTCTCTCCTAGATGGAGAGTTCCTTTAGGGCAGGGACCACATCTTATCCGTCCTCGTATCCCCAGCATCCATCCGTTCTAGCACCTAGCAGGTACCTAATACGTGCCCAACCAATGACTGAATGGTTAGAGTGATGGTGGAGTGAGTCATTAAGATAACCCAGGGAGAGGCTTTTGACAGAGCAACTAGTCCACCCTGAGATAAAGGACAGGCTGAATAGAGAGCCACAGGGAGTATGTGGGTTTGGGGGTTATGGGGAGCAGAGTGAGAAGTGGTTCAGTATGAAACCAAGGTTGAGCAGGCTGATGAAACTGACACCCTCAAGTTTCATGTTCTTTTGTCTCACGGGTCTATTCTTGCCTGGAGGATCCCATGCACAGAAGAGCCTGGTGGGTCGCCAAGAATCAGACGCGACTGAGGTAGCTTAGCACTCACACAGACGTTTCGTGTTCTGCTGTCTCACTGGTCGAACGACAGTGCTGACATTTATCTGATGGCCCGGCAAGTATCCTTTCATTCTATAATTTCAGCTTTGTCTGAAGCAACACCCTAACACTGACTCAGTGGCCCCCATTCCACAAGTCACATAGCTTGGGTCAGTTTTAAATTATACATTATTTTCTTCTGGCTGATTGGACTGATTCAGGTCTGCTAACAACAAGACGCTCTGTGTGGCCCTTTCAAGTCATCAATTCTGGGTAATTTTTTTTTCTGTCTCAGACAATTCGAGAGGGCTTCCCAGGTGGCGTTAATGGTTCTGCCTGCCAATGCAGGGGATGCAAGAGACAGGTTTGACCCCTGGGTCGGGAAGATCCCCTAGAGAAGGAAATGGCAACCCACTCCAGTATTCTTGCCTGGGAAATCCCATGGACAGAGGAGCCTGGTGGGCCACAGTCCGTGGGGTCACCAAGAGTCGGACATGACTGCACAGCATGTTCCACAGAATGCTGGAAAGAATTACAACGGCTGATCCCAAAGTCAGCTTTGTCAACATAATAGTCTCCTTTCAAACTCACATTTACAGAATTTGCCAGCTGGAAAGAAGAGCAAAGATTAGATAGCATCATTGACTCAGTGGGCATGAATTTGAATCAACTCCAGGAGATGATGGAGGACAGATGAGCCTGGGGTCCATGGGGTCGAAAAAGAGTGGGACATGACTGAGCAACTGAACAACAGCAAGGAAATCCGTCCCTAGGGGACTGAGTTGGGTCTCAGTGAATAAGAATTAGCATTCAGGGCCCCTGGCTTCCATACCTGGGCCTGTCTCCTTCTGCTCACTGCAGGTGCAGCCACGGCTGTTCTGGGCACAGCCAGCTGCCCCTTCTCTGCACTCCTGTGCCATCAGGGTGCTCTCTGAGGAGCTCTAAATTACCTGCCTTAGGGGGATTGAGCAGACAAGATTTTCTCTTAGGTTCATTTGCCTTGCAACGTTCTGCGTGATTTTTTTTTTTTTTTGCCCTAAAATCCCATTCTCAACGGGGGCTGACTTCAAGGCTAAGACAGTCCAGAAGCCGACTGGCTAGAGGAGAATTTGCCATGAACAGCTGCGAGGCTGAGGCGCCGCGCAAGTGGGCCGGGCCCGACTGGATACTGAACGGCCCCTTGATCATTTATCATCTGACAGGCGCTATCTGAGCACCTACTGTGTGCCTGGCTGCAGTTGTTCAAATAAGAACCGAGCAAGCGGCTGCCTCCATCCCCTCCACACAGGCCCCAGAGCCATAGGAGCCGCGAGACACAGGAACTTCTGATCGTCGTCCCAGATCTGGCCTTAACTTGTGCCGCGATTTGGGAATAGGATTGCAAATTCTCCAGCCTGTAGCTTCAAAGATTGGGGGGGTGGGGCGGGGAAAGAAGTCTATTTCAATAGGGAAAGGTATTTCGGGGAACTGGAGAAACCACCGCAGCAGCTGCACAAGTGGTGTGGAGGCTCTGCGGGCTCCCTGACCTTGCAGCCACAGCCCCCTCGACCCACTCCCCCGCGCCCCGCCCCCGGCGGAGGCTGCCCACTGCCCTGCGGACTGCCCCGTCCGGCCCCGGGGAGCCCGGGCAGCCGAGGCCAAGGGGGCGCCTTTCTCTTTAAGAGCCGCAAGGGCGACCCTGATTGGCTGTAGCTATGCAGGTCTTTCTTCCCCGCTCCCTCCGAGCAGTCCCTCCCCCGCCGCGCTCTCGGCTCTTTCCACACCCCCTCCCCTCCCCCGGCGCCCCCTCCCTCCCCGCGCGCTCGCCCCCTCTTCTCGCCGCCGCCGAGTTCTTCTCCCGCAGCCGAGCGGGTGATGTGCCAGCAACAGATGCCGGGCACCAAGATTGGCATCCTTAGGCCACGCTGAACGCTTGAAGAAGCGAGAAGGAAGCAGAGAAGGGCCGGGAAGGCGGGGACAGGAGGTGCCGGAGATCCCCCCCACCCAATCCCCTCAAAAGAAGGCAGAAGCCGCCGCCCCCACCGGAGAGCTCCGCGCCGCGGAGATCGCCGGCTCGCTGCTACTGCCGCGGGCGCCCAGGTCTCCCCAGCCATGCCAGGCCCGGCCGTGGACGCGGAGAAGGTCCCCTTCCGCAGCGCCAAGGAGGAGATCCGTGCGGGGGTCGGGGTCGAGGGCTCGGAGGGCGGCGGCGGCGGCGGCGGCCGGGAGAGGCCCGGCGCGCGCGGGCACCGGCAGGACATCGTCTGGAGGAACGTGTTCCTGATGAGCCTGCTCCACTTGGCGGCCGTGTACTCCCTGGTGCTCATCCCCAAAGCCCAGCCGCTCACTCTGCTCTGGGGTGAGTAGTCCTGCCCGCGCCCCCCTGCGCCCCCGGGCACTGTGGCGCGGTGAGGCCGGCGGCGCCGGGGCGCGCAAGATCGCGGGTCGCCTCTGGCTGCGGGCCGTGCGGAGCCCCGGCGGCTCTCGGTTCGCCTTCTCTCCTGCTCCCCCCGCTCCTCCCCGCCAGCCCCCGCCCCCAGGCCTGTAGTTGTCCGGCCTTTGGGACGGGAAGGTATTTCTATCCAGATATTTTCAACTTCTGCCCCCTCCGTTGTCTCCTTGAGTAGACTCCTTTGGCGACCCCTGGATGGAGAGCGAGAGGGACTCGGGGTCCTGCGGCGCAGAGGCGCGCGAAGGGGGATGCCAAGCCCGGGCCCCAGGGCGGGGAGACCAACGCGGTGACTGTGTAGCCCCGGCGCGTCCCAGGGGCGCTCCTATCGGCTGCCTTTCAGCGTCTCAGTCTCCTCCATGGGCCACGGACCTTGAGGCCGAGTGAAGGACTAGAAAGGGAATTGTAGCGGGGGTTGGAGAAACCACAGGCGCAGGTTCAGCGTTGATTTTCGCGCAGGAGATGGAAGAAGCCAGTTCCCTTCCCGCGCCTGTAAGGCCCCTGTCCCTGCCCTCTCCGGGATTTCTTGTGCCCAGTTGCAGTTTTCCGGTCCCAGAAGTTTCTCGGCGAGCTCTGGCCCAGCACAAAGCTCCGAGGTGGCTGTGTAGACCCTTCCAAGCCTGTCCCTTTCTGAGCAGGTGCCAGTCTGTCACCGCACCTGTAGCGCTCCCTCGCGCCACCCACTTTCCTAGCACCCCCACCCCTGCCAGCATGGAAGGGAACCCCGGAGCCCACTGCCCCTCCAACCCCTCCCCAGCTCCTGGGGCCGGGGGTGGGGGGCCGGGAGCGGGGAGGTGCTTCAGAGCCTGCCCCGAATGACTCCAGTGGCTGACTGAGAACCACTTCCAAACCCCCTTCCCTAGTAACTGGTTTTGGCCTGTCACTATAGTGGCCACCTTAGCCAGGACAAAAAGGCTCCGGGGGCTTTGCTCTCCTGGGTTGAGAATCTGGCGAAGTAATCCAAAAAGCCCTTTCAGGTCTCTTGAAAGGAACAGGGGAGCAGGAGAAATATAACCTCCTTTTATTTCCAGAGGGGAAGAGGAAGGAAGAAAATATGAAGACCTCTTTCGGCAAAGCTTCCGACTTGGCATAATGCCAGCTCCAAGTGCCTGGGTTCAGAATGGGGCCACTCGGTTTGAAGCTTTCCCTTGAAACTCTGCAGTCTCTGCTCTTGGAAGCAGACCCTTCCAGAAGATGGGTGCCTCTTGGGGAGGGTGTGTGGCTGAGCAGGGCTGAGGAATGTTGGGAGGGGCAGGGGTCTTTGGGAATCTGTTAAGCCTTTGAAAGTCCCCTGAAAGCTTTGAGTAACCTCTCCAAAAGTCAGTACACTTCCTCAATTCAGTGTCCTTTTCTCCATCTTTTTTGTTATGTATTAGTTCGTTTTCCTATCTTCCTTCTTCCTTTACCTCTGGATGATTAGATCCTAAGATGCTCAGCCATTGCTTCCTAGACACACTTCCTCCACCAGCCAACCAAAGCTCTTATTGCCCTGTATCCCCTAGAGCGGCTCCCTCTGCACCCCTCCTCTCCCCGCCCCCCCCAGGGGCAGGACTGTGCCTTTGGACTTCAGAGCCCTTCTGGCACCAGGAGATTAGGGCTTAGTCTTAATAGCTGCAGTGTCAGAGAGAGCTCAGGGAGAAGTGAGCACTTAAAATATTGTCTTACATGCCCAGAGCTCCACAGGCCCACAGGCTCCACCATTACAGCCACCACCCCCTGGTTTTGGCTTCCCTCCAGGAGCCACAAGGACAAGGCCTCCTCTCCAGGTTCGCCAAGTCACCTCTGCCCTTTCCCGGCCACTCATGGTGGTGGAGGCAGAATCTTTGTTCTGAAAGACCTTGGCCCGAAGATGGCATCCTGGCCCCAGACTCCTCCGGCTCCTTGGAGAAGTCCACACACTGCAGGAGTCTGGGATCCACTTTATGGGTGATGCTGCCAGGCCCATCCTTCTGCCTCCCTGCAGAGTCTTCTGCTTTAGCTACTTTTCATCAGTTCCATTCCCCGAATCTTGATTCTCTCCCCACCTGGGCTTCATTGCCCTTCACACCCCTGCTCCCTCCCCCCCACCCCCCCAAAAAGAGCAGACAATGGTGGATGTTGTAGCTTCAAGATCCAAACTTGTGACTTAGAAACATTCCGAATAAGTGAATGTTATCTGATGGATATCTTGTGAGAGAAGTGAGGGAGAGAGACAGCCAAGATCGGTGTGCTGATGGTTAAGGTCTCCTGATCAGGATTATTTTTGTTGAAAACCCTGGTGCCTTGAGCTACAGATTTCTCCCCACTGGATGCCTTTTCCATCCTCACTCCCACTGGCTCTGTCTAGTGTTAGGGCTGAGCTCATGCACCAGTGGGTTGTTCATCCACTTCAGGGACCTGGGTTGTCAAGGCAATAAGGCTTAGCCAGCCCATCCATTGCTTGCCACCCTCCACCCCAGGTATGGTTGCCCTGGAAACAGGAGGCATCCATGCAGCGTACCCAGCAAAGGATGTGTTAGGTGTGCAGTGTGCGGAGAGTAATTTGCTTGGCGGTGAAATGTCATCCATGAAAGATCTCATCAAGTTGTGCAGTCCAAACCTCCTCCATTGCCTCATCCCCCGCCTTTTTATGACTCTCCTTGGGGCCAGAGCAAGTTGTTTACTCTTCTTATCCTTGCAGTTTTCTGAGTGGGCAGGCTGTCAGAATGGAACGCTCTTGGTGCCCACAGGTCCTAAGGGATGAGTTTATGAGTTTCAAGGACAGAATATGAACTCCACCTGGAGGAAAAATCTTCACCTGAAGGTTCGAGCTCACAAATGGGCCTGCTTTGAGGATTTTTGACCAAAGGGGCAGTTAGTTCATGCCCTGTCTCCCAAGATGAGTAGAATAAGGGAGTGAGGTGCAGCAGTCAAGATTCAAGGCCAAAGTCTTAGTGCTTTTTCCCAGCAAGCTTTGCCCTGTGTCTAGACATTCTGGCCATTGGTCTCCAGAAACATGAGGAACTTTGCTGGTTTCCCTTGAAATGTCATTCGAGTCCCCTAAATATGCCTTGGTGACATCATGACCTCCTCAATGAGAGGACCAGGCATGTGAAACAAGTCATCTGCCCTGCTCCTTTGCATCTTGCAGTTCTTGTTGTTGTTGTTCAGTTGCTAACTCGTGTCCAATTCTTTTCCACCCCATCGATTGCAGCACTCCAGGCTCTTCTGTCCTCCACCATCTCCCGGAGTTTGCTCAAATTCATGTCCATTGAGTCGGTGATGCCATCCAACCATCTCATCCTCCACTGCCCCCTTCTCCTCCTGCCTTCAATCTTTCCCAGCATCAGGGTCTTTTCCAATGAGTTGGCTCTTCGCATCAAGTGGCCAAAGTATTGGAACTTCGGCTTCGGCATCAGTTCTTCCAATGAATATTCGGGGTTGATTTCCTTTAGGATTGGCTGGTTTGATCTCCTTGCAGTCCACGGGACTCTCAAGAGCCTTCACCAGTTTGAAAGCATCAATTCTTCAGCTCTCAGCCTTCCATCTTGCCCCAGGCCGAATGTGTCCATTGCTGAAGTAGATGCAGGATTCTCTGGTGCTCTTTTGGTTGCTAGAAGCCAGCCTACTGGAGGAAGCTGAGATGTGGCAGAGGTGGATAAGGCAGTCTGGCAGGAGCTTGGGTCAGGATAGGCAGGGGTTTGGAAACTGCTGGTCCACCAGTCAAATTCTGTCCAATCCTGTGAGCTGCCCAAGGATGAGCTATTTTCTGTCAGACATTGGGTAGCCTGAATCCAGACCTTTGATGGTCCTAATGTCTTTGTTGAGTTGTGCTTCTTTTTTTCTGTCAAATCCCTAATACTGTTGAGGAGCTCCAAGAATGCGTGGCCTTAGACTTCTGTTTCATCTCCAGATTTTCTAGGGTGAAAGTGAAGTCACTCAGTCGTGTCAGACTCTTTGCGACCCTATAGACTGTAGCCTACCATAGACTGTAGCCTACAGGCTTCTCCATCCACGGGATTTTCCAGGCAAGAGTACTGGAGTGGGTTGCCATTTCCTTCTCCAGGGGATCTTCCCAACCCAGGGATGGAACCAGGGTCTCCCGCATTGCAGGCAGACATTTTACCCTCCGAGCCACCAGGGAAGCCCACAGCTCAAAAGAGAAACAGCTCTCAGTGTGAATCCCTGCTCTTCTACTTGTTCACCAATTGCATAACCTGATGGGACAAATGAACATCTCCAGACCTCAACTTTCTCCCCTGTAAAATGGATAGATCCATGCTTCTTGCTCATGAGGTTGTGAGAAATAAATTCGATAATAGGTGTAAATTACTCGGCACAGTGGCTGGCCCTTGGTTGATGTCCAGTAATTGTTAGCTCCCCGTATTATTCCTGGTCCTGATACTGGCTTTGTTTTCTTTAGTAGAAGGGAAAAAAAGGCCCTCTTGCAGCACAATCAGTTCTACAAAGCTGGCATACAACGTGGCTTCGTTGCCTCTTGCATGGAAAAGATTGCTTTGGTTTGGGAAACAAGGGTTCTTTCTCAAAGTCTCCAAAGAGAAATGAACACAAATAGCCCTGTTCCTTCTCTCTCCCCCATCCCCTTCTCTTTCATCCTCTCTTCCTCCCCTTTTCCTCTAAAAAGTCACTATTTTGTAAATAAGTACCTTTTTGTTCAGCTGGACGACTCACCTGGTCTCTAGTGTTTTCTTTGGGGCTTTTTGAGCAGAGCCAGTTGCAATCGCTGTAAAAACTGGGCTTAATCATTTCTCTAAATGTCTTAGGTTCTCAATGTTGAATTTTTCCACATTTGTCTTCTTGAGTCATCTTTTTTAAAAAAACAAAACTTTAATGTTCAAACTACTAAAAAAACTGAAAAACATCGATGAGACTTCCCTTTAAAGTCTGTAATTCCCAGCCCATTGTTGCAACTCTTCCATTTTTAATAACCAGGCAAGCACTAAGGGCCGCGCCCCAGGCTGGGTGGAGTACAGAGAAACCCCAGAGAATGGAGTGTGCTTTTACTGGCTTCATAGTCTCAACAAGTATAAATATAGGTTGAGATTAACGTTATTAACTTGGTTCTTTTTTTCTTCTAAAACTGGTCAAGGTCACTGCCAACTGCACTGTGATCCTAAAATGTGAAGTCCTTCTGCAGAGTAGGAACCCGGGCTGAGAACCCAGCCTTGCCTCTTAGGTCAGCTTCAGGCAAGTCTCTTTTCAGTGTGTGAGCCTTGGGTTCCTGGTCTCTGAAATAGGGATGATAATACTGAGCTGGAAGTTCCTTTAAGCATCAGGGCAGATGTCAAAGAGGAGCCACAAGGTAAAGAGTTCTCTCTACCGCTTCTAACCCCCACCGCGGGGGCGGCATCTGGAAACTCACAGGGCCTCAGTGTCTGTCTCTCTGGGACCTGGAGTTCTGGTGGCTCCAATATAATGCACAATGTTTAAATCTGAATAAAACATCACGACCTTTCCTGTATCACATTTAGTTCTCATCTTGTCCTGACTTGTGTATTGTAGAAAATTATAATAATTGCTTTAAAAAGCCAGTGATAAATTTACAGAACGGTGACACAATGTGAAAGTGTTAGTCGCTCAGTCGTGTCTGACTCTTTGTGACCCCATGGACTGTTCCCCACCAGGCCCCTGTCCATGAAATTCTCCAGGCAAGAATACTGGTGTGGGTAGCCATTCCCTTCTCCCAGGGATCTTCCCAACCCAGGGGCTGAACCCCGGGCTCCTGCATTATAAGCAGATTATTTACCATCTGAGCCACCAGAAATTTTCTAAAAAAGGCACCATTATCTTTGGCTGGCAATCTTCTTGTTGAGCATCTGTTTTGATGTCCTGTCTTATCTGATGTCAGTCTCCCCATCCCTTCGCTGTGACATGTCCCGTTTCTGTGAAAGTGGCACCATCCTGGGATTGAGAGTATGGGCATTGGAGTCTGAGTGTCTGAGTTCAAAGCCTAGCCCCCCAGGTACAGTCTTGGGCAGATCAATCGCCCTCTCCAGCTTCGGCGTCCCCAGTTGCCCTGTGAGAATGACAGCTCAGCCAGCGTCAGTTCGCAGCTGGAGTGAAATGAAACAAGACAGTAAAGAACTTGACCCTTGCTACTTCCCTTCACTCCTTCCCTTCCTTCAGCTCCTCCTTGGTGACTAGGACTTGTTTTAGCCACCACACCACCCCCCACCCCCGACCCTGGTTGTCAGAAAGCCCTGGTCATAGGCTGGTGGCCACCACAGCAGGGACCCATTCTCCTCCCTTGTAAATGCCCGTGGTTTGTTCACTCTGAGTGTGAGCAAGCCACGGGAGAGATCCTCACAGTTGCACATGCAGTCATGTACTCATTTACCCACGAATTCATTCACTTTTTTTCCATATCAACTATTATCAAAACATCAGAATCACTTGGATGTCCTTTACAGTATTCAGAAGCCTGGGCCCCCACCTGGACTTAATGAATTGGAATATCTAGGAGGGAGGCCCTGACTATTTTATTATTATTATTTTAAGGCATTTGGGTGTTTCTGAGGCACAGCTGGTGCATTTAATTCCCTGCTCCATATTCAGTTACGCTTATTATCACCCATGACTTGCCAGGCACCCGTGCCATCCCTCCCTGACTTCATGGCACTTAAGGGCTGGTTGGGGAGACAGAGAGGTGAGAACCGCCAAGGCAGCTTTAGCTGCAGAGCACCAGCCTGGGGGAGTCAGGGAGGTACCCTCGAGGAGGGGGACTCCACAGGGGGCTCAGTGGTAAAGAACCCACCTGCCAATGCAGGAGATGCAGGTTCGATCCCTGGAGAAAGAACTGGCAACCCACTGCCGTATACTTGCCTGGGCAATCCCATGGACAGAGGAGCCTGGCGGGCTACAGTCCATGGAGTTGCAAAAGAGTTGGACACGACTTAGCAACTAAACAACAAGCGAGAGGAGGAGGTGGCTGAACTGAGCCTGGCTGGAGACCCCTGCTGAGGGGTTCCGGTGAGATGGCATTGCAGCCACAGGATGGAGGTCCCCAGGGGAGAGAGAAGAGCCAGAGCAGGGCCAGTCCAGGACCTGAAGATTCAGCGGGGTTGAAGGTGATCGGGGCCCAGCTCCAGGGCGGGCAGTCAGTAGGACCAGCGGGACTGGGAGAAGATCGGGCTTGCGGAGCGGCTGCCCTTCATCCTCTACTTGCCTCTCACCTCTGCTCACCCATCACACACGCCAGTGGTTCTGAGCACATAATTTCTAGACCAGTCACATGCTGGTGGGATGAGTGAGCCCGAAGGTTTTCAGGAAAGACCCTAAGGCAGACACCTTAGAGCGAGTGTGCAGTGGGGCTGGGTGCCTCCCCCTCAGGCTGGCCAGAGTTCAGGGAGAGCTAGGAATAATGTCTCAGCTGGGCCTTTGATCTCACAGACTCGGGGGTATTGTGCCAGGACTAGATTACTAATGTGCCCCCAAGGGTATAATAGCGCTGGCATACCAGACCCAGGGTGCTCTTCTCCTCTTGTGCTCGTCTGCTCTCTTTCCTCTTTTTCTCAAAGGTACAGGTGTGTGTGGGGTTCATCTGACCTCCCTTCCTCCCTGGAACCTGAGTTTAAACAGCCAGTTCTCACTATCCTCCTTCCTACGTCCTGCTCCCCATTTCTGCAGCCTGCTGTTAAAGGCTGATGCTTACATGCTAAGTCCTTTCGGTCGTATTCCATTCTTTGCATCCCTATGGACTGTAGCCCACCAGGCTCCTCTGTCCATGGGACTCTCCAGGCAAGAATACTGGAGTGAGTTGCAGTGCTCTCCTCCAGGGGATCTTCCCAACCCAGGGATCCAACCCACGTCTCTGTTGTCGCCTACATTAGCAGACAGGTTCTTTACCACTAGCGCCAGCTGGGAAGCCGGTTAAAGGCTGAAGGGCTCTGCAAGTCCCAGCAGGCTGTGGTTCACCAATCAGCAGCAGCAGCATCACCTGGGAGCGTGTAAGAAAGACTCTCAGACCCCATCCCCGACCTGTTGAATCAATACCTGCCTTTTGATAAGGCCTCCGGGTGACCCGTCTGGGTTGAACTTAGAGAAAACACTCCGTTAAGTTGGGCCAAAGGCTGACGGGTAAGAGAAACTGGACAAGTGGGATTTGTCGACTCTTTCGTCATCCTTCTAATGGCCTCTTCCCCTTGGTGTCCCCTCCTCCCCTCTTGCCTCCTTGTAGCTTATTTTAGAACATGTCGGGATCCTGCTTCTCTTGCCAGCAAAAGGCTGTTGCTAAAATCTTTCAGCCGGCAGCCGTGATGTTTAATTCATGGGCTAGAAAATTATTTTTATTTTCATGAGTAGAGCTGGGGAAAGATAACAGGGAGGCTCAGTACATGGCCCTTGGGAACTCAGCTTGAGTCTTTAACAGATGAACTGGTTAAGGTGAGGAGGCCTGGGGAAAGGGCCACCTTCCACAAAGGATGCTTTTGGCTGCAAGTAGCACAAAACTCAGTATGCCATAAAAGACAAGGAAAATTTCTAATTTCACAGGAAAGTAATCCTAAGGTAGGGCACTTGTAGAATGACTCAGAAATGACATCAAAGAGCAGATTTCATTTCTGCCATGGTGGTCCTGTGGAATTTCGTTTTCCACTTGGTTGCAGAATGGCTGCCAGATTTCCAGCAGTTACAACGATGTCCTACAGAAGAAGAGAGAGACCCCCCCCTTCCTGAAGTTTCACCAGAGAAACTCTCTCCTGGTTGTCTCACAGCTGTTGTCTGCTCAGGATCATCAGCAGGACTGGGTCCCAAGTCCCTTGTTAAGCCATCATTGGCAAGGGATTCAAGCTAATCAGGCTTGGCCTCTGAGCCACGTGAGGTGGGGTTTAAGAACCAAACAAAACCCAGGCTCTGGGGGAGGGAGGAAAGGGCCTGGCTGCTGGGACAGCCAGCACCTCTGCTGCAGGGCCTGCCTTCACTCCCTCTGCTACCCTCCCTCATTGGTGTCACCTCCATCTCATGGGAAGGCCCCGGATTCACGTTTCGCATGCCCTTCCCCTCTACTCCCTACCCGTTTGGCTTGTCCCCACTCCTGGTGTCATCACAGTGAGTTGTCAATGTCTGCCCTTGCCATGAGGCTCTGAGCTCTTTCCTGACATATCTGCCTCCCCAGGCCCCCAACACATGGCCTCTGCTTCATAGACATGGTGCTGGGAGGGTGGATGAAGGAAGAGTTGAATGAATGAGTTTGATGTCTGTGTGGCCTTTCTTTTTTAAAAATTGGAATACAGTTGCCTTACAAGGTTGTTGTTCATTTCTGCTGTACAAGGAGGTGAATCGGCTACATGTATGCATACATCCCCTCCCTCGTGGACCTCCTTCCCACCCCCACCTCGCCTATCCCACCCCTCTAGGTCAGCAAGGGGCACAGTTGAATCCCTGTGCTGCTCAGCAGCTCCCCACTAGCTGTCTGTTGTACACAGAGCGGTGTGTATACGTCAGTCCCAATCTCCCAATTCATCCCACCCTCTCCTTCCACCAGGCTTCTTGTGGCTTAGCTGGTAAAGAATCTGCCCGCAATGCGGGAGACCTGGATTCGATCCCTCGGTTGGGAAGATCCCCTGGAGAAGGGAAAGGCTACCCACTCCAGTATTCTGGCCTGGAAAATTCCATGGACAGCATAGTCCATGGGGTCGCAAAGAGTCGGACACGACCGAGTGACTTTCACTTTCACTTTCTCCTTCCCCCACGATGTCCACATGTCCTTTTTCTATGTCTATTCCTGTCCTGCAAGTAAGTTCATCAGTACCATTTTTCTAGATTTGTGTGGCCTTTCTTTCTAAGGAAAGTTTTCATTTTGTCTCAACTTTAGAAGTGGTGTTTTTTGTTTTCTCTCCTGTAAGAGAACTTTCTATGTGATTTTGGAGGATGGACTGGGGAGAGAGAAGTCATTCTTAGTGCCCCAGGATTCTGCATGCCCCTACAACATTTTGCATGATATACTCTGCACATAAGTTAAATAAGCAGGGTGACAATAGACAGCCTTGATGTATTCCTTTTCCGATTTGGAACCAGTCTGTTGTTCCATGTCCAGTTGGTCTCTACCCTCCTTATATAACTCAAAGGAACAGCTGTGATTTTCCCTAAGTAGTATATACAATTTAATGTAAAAGTTCCATGCGTGAAATTAGCAACGAATCCCTAAAATGTAACTGTTCCCTGGAGTAGTTAGTCAATTTACTCTTCTAATAAATATGTTCGTAAGAAGCTTTTACAGATGGTTACGATGAAGATCGTCCATATTCCCAGCCTGTGAGTCACTGGAGTGTCCCCAAAAGCAAGTAGCTTTGCCCTAGAGTCTCCATAAGCAAAGGAAGATATTTATTAGCAAGTGTGAATAATACCCACATCTGTCCCCCTCCCATCACCCACCCCCAAACCCACTGTGTTTGGCTCCCTGGGTCTTGACAAGTGGACCAGTTATTAGCATCTTTGAGCTCTACTGGAATCACTCTAGACTCTCTTGGCTCTAATGTGGAGCTCTGGGGAGATTGGTCACTACCTCTCTGAGTAGAGACCGGATATGAACCTAAACTTAGCAGAGCTCCCATGAGAGTTGGGATAAACCACAGTTATTAATGCTAATATTCCTTCATGCACAGAGCTGGTGTTCAGTCAGCATGTGCCCAGTGGTTAAAATCACGGAACAGCAGTGCCTTCCCTGGTACTCCTGCAGTTCCCAGCAATCCAAGAACTACAGCTGCAAAGCTTAAATCTGAAACTAAATTTGTTCTGATCGGTTTTGATCAGGTGGTGCCCTTGTGGGTTGTTAATTTTTTTTAAATTGAAGTACAGTTGATATGCTATATTGTGTTAGTTTCAAGTGTATACCAAAGTGGTTTGGAGATACATACATACATATGTATATATTCTTTTTTCTGTTCTTTTCTAAGTTATTATGATATTGAATATAGTTCCCTATGCTCTATTCAAATATTTTTATGTCATCTCTGCTTGAGCATTTTCTTGTTATCATATGATCCAAATAATCGTTACTTTATATCCTTGTCTAATTGAATGAGATCTCTAAAAAAAAAACCAGTTGATCATTCTGGCTGTAAAGAATGTAAAGAAAGGTACTGTTGCTGCTGCTGCTGCTAAGTCACTTCAGTCGTGTCCGACTCTGCGTGGCCCTATGGACGGAAGCCTGCCAGGCTCCCCCATCCCTGGGATTCTCCAGGCAAGAACACTGGAGTGGGTTGCCATTTCCTTCTCCAATGCGTGAAAGTGAAAAGTGAAAGGGAAGTCGCTCAGTCATGTCCAAGTCTTAGCGACCCCATGGACTGCAGCCTACCAGGCTCCGCTGTCCATGGAATTTTCCAGGCAACAGTGCTGGAGTAGGGTGCCATTGCCTTCTCCCAAGGAAAGGTACTAGGACCCAATTAAAATTCTGGGGTTGAAAGTAACTCACCTGTCCTAATAAAAACTTCTTTTGTGATAGAAGCAGTGTGTATCTAAAAGGTGATTTTTATTTTCTAATTTATAATTGCCTTTATGTAAGGTTTCCCCCAGAGAGATTTGATACTAATTTTATTATCAGAAAAAAATGACATTGTAAAAATAAGGTTGTAAAGGTGTATCTCTAGGTGTCGGGAGTGGGGAGAGCAGAATTGGAGGACCGTGCCACTCCTCCAGGTGGTACTCCTAGCTCACAGGTTTGCTCATGATGTAGTAGATGGTATCTGGGCACCCAGCAGCCCAGGATTCCTGCCACTGAAACCATACCTGAGGCTTGGTACAGGGAACTGTCTTATTGATGCAAAATTTCAAACATGCACAAAAGTAAACAGAATGGAGTTTCTGTATTCTCCCACACTCCCTGCTCATCTGGGGATTTGTCTTTTTCCTTGTAGCTTTTTACTTAGATATATAATTTCAGACACACAGAACCAGTGTTAAGTTCCCTGTTAGTACAGGTAGCTCCCATATACTCTAGGCAGACTGAGTGTATAGAGAATATGTGTATAGAGAATATGATAAAGCCAGTGGGATAAGATGCAAATAGTTCAGTCTGCCTAGAGTATATATATGTGTACACAGATGTGTGTGTGATATTTTTTTCTGAGCCATGTGAGAATAAATCAGAGCTATCTGTCCTTTTATCTCAAAATACTTAAGTATATATTTCCTAACAGTAAGAATACAATGAAAGGGAATTTCCTGGTGGTTCAGTGGTTAGGGCTCCACATTTTCACTGCCAGAGGCAAGGGTGGGCATCTGAGATCCCACAAGCAGGGAGGCTAAAAATAAATAAATAAAAATAAAATATTTTTAAAAAGAATGCAACCTCTGTGCAATGTTCAAAACTAGGAATTTAACTTTGATATTATCTAATCCAGGCTTCCCTGATGGCTCAGCGGGTAGAGAATCAATCTGCCTACAATGCAAAAGACACAGGAGATGCAGGTTTGACTCTGGGTGGGGAAGATCCCCTGGAGGAAAGCATAGCAACCCACTCAGTATTCTTGCCTGGAGAATCCCACGGACAGAGGAGCCTGCTGGGCTACAGTCCATAGGGTTGCAAAGAGCCAGACACGACTGAATCGACTTAAGACACACAAGCATTGTGTTGAGGTAATTCTGGCTACACTGTCCACATAGAAAACCTCAAGGAACAGCTTTTCCCCAACTGCCCCCAGCTCTTTGTGGGAAAACAGCTTTGAGGGGCAGTTTTCAGAAGCAGGAAGGGGTAGAACCCGAGAAGCCGGCACAGGTAATGAGCGAAGCAGTGGTCCCCAGAGTGGTCTGTGGACTGTTACGGGGCTCATCTGAGTTACTCCTCCCGGAGCTGCCCGGACTCTGCATTTAACAGGTGCCCTGGGTGGCTCTTCAAGCCTGTGGGTTGCAGGTGCTCTGGCCTGGGGCCGGGTGGCCCGGGAGTGATGCAGTGTCCCTGGCAGTTTTACATCACATCCCCGCCCACCTGTCCTGTCTCAGAAAAGATGCAGGACTGTCACCTTACCCGAAATCCCACTGGCCCGAGATGCCTTCGGGTTGATAAAGGGCAGCTTTGGGGGAATGGAAGAGCTGCAGCGGTTCTCCACGCAGGGCTGATCCCGAAAGGCTGGTTGTCTCACTGCAGAGAGGACGTTAAAGCAGATGGAGAACCGCCCCCCGCCCCCGCCACGCCCCGGGGATGTGGTCCTGGAATGCTTTGCGTGTGGTATGTTTTCTGGGGGTAGGGGGCGGGGGCAGAGATGCTTGGCTAATCCCTGAGTCTGTGGCGGGGAAGCTGTTTAGAAGAGGTGGGGAAAAAAAAAAAGCTCAGGAGAAAACCTTAAACAAACAGCCTTAGGCAGAAACCTCCCCTTCTCGGAAGAGGGTTTTGAAACCATTTCTTAGGACAGCGGTAAGGACTGTTCGGTGCGGCGTCCAACTGCGCAGCCTCAGCGCCTCCCCTCCCCCAGCTTGCCCTCAGGGAAGGACCAGGCCCAGTAGAGTCGCCGGGGCATCATTAGTAGCGCCCCCAGGACCAGACATGCGCTTTGGTGCTGGAAATCCGCTATACAGATGTGCGTTCATTCAGTAAATGTGTCTTTTCTAAATATGGAGGTCGTTGGAGCCCTGCTCTCTGGGCCCTTTCATCTCTGAGGGTGGGTGACTTTCCAGACATCTTCACTTGAGGAGGAGCAGATACTGCTGGGATCAAGGAGACGGGATGCAGTGCAGTTCCGCCTGGGACAGGACACCTTTAGGGACATCCTGGACCCAGGCTCCTTCCCACCTGAGATATGAGGGCCCTTTGAAATGTTTCTGACTCATCAGCAGATGACAGCCATTGGGAAGACACTCTAAATCAGGGGTCCCCAGCCTCCGTGTTAGGAACCCAGCCGCCCAGCAGGAAGCGAGTGGCGGACAAGCAAAAGAAGCTTTGTCTGTATTTACAGCCGCTCCCATCAGTTACATTACCACCTGAGCTCCGCCTCCTGTCAGATCAGCGGTGGTGGTAGATTCCCATAGAAGCTCGAACCCTACTGTGAACTGCCCAGGCGAGGGGCCTAATGCTTGATGATCTGATTCTGCTTTATGGTGAGTTGTACAATTACTTCATCATATGTGTGTGTGCATTAGTTGCTCATTCGTGTCTGACTGTGACCCCATGGACTATAACCCACCAGGCTCCTCTGTCCATGGGATTTCCCAGACAAGCATACTGGATACTGGAGGAGGTTGCCGTTTCCTCCTCCAGGGGATCTTCCAGATCCAGGGATGGAATTCAGATCTCTTACATTGCAGGCAGATTCTTTACCGTCTGAGCCACCAGGGAAGCCTACCGCAAGGTAATAATAATGAAATAAATAAATAAATTCCCTGGTTGTCCAGTGGTTAGAACTCTGAGCTCGCAATGCAGGGGTGTGATCCTTGGTCGGGGAACTAGGATCCCACAAGCCACACAGCATGGCCAGATAAACACACAATAAATGTAATGTGCTGGAATCATTCAGAACCCCCTCCCCCCACACCGTGTCCACGGAAAAACTGTCTTCCATGGAACCAGTCCCTGGTGCCAAAAAGGTTGGGAACCACTGCTCTAGATGTTCACTGCGCAACCAGTGGGAGGCAGTGGAATTAACAATTCTAACCTGCATCCTGTCAGGGTGGCCATGTGACAGGGGTGACCACCCTCACCTAGGACAGTAATCCACGCGGCTTCTTCAGTCTCCCCTGCCGAGGAACCTTCCCCTCCGTTCTCCTGGCAAGTTGCTGCTCTCTCCACCTCCTTTTCCCTTTTAGCACCCATCCGTCTCAGGCTGCAGCCGGCACCTGTGTAGACAGCCGCCTGTGTAGACAGCTGGGCTGGATTTCTCACAGTGATGTGTGTGAAGAGGCGGCCAAGAGCCTTCCAAACCCAGCCAGGCCTGGAGTCTTCCCGGTGAAAGAGAAATGCAAAACCCTGAAAGCAGAGCTCCTGTTGGCCCTGTGCCCAGGCAGCCGGGCGTGTGGGAGCGGCCCCCAGAGTGGTAGACAGACAAGCTGGCCTCACTAGGCTTCCCCCCACCCCGGAGGCTGCCAGGTGCTTCTTTAGTCTAAAGGTTGGAGGCAAGACTTTGGACTCAGATAAACTTTTGCTGGTTAGCAAACTCCTAAGTCTCTCCCTGGTCAGAGCCATTCCCAGTGGTCATTAATCAGGTTTATGACAAAAAATGCTTTAGGAAATTCCCTGGTGATCTAGTGGTTAGAACTCTGAATTCCCAATGCAGGTTTGATCCTTGGTCAGGGAACTAAGATCCCACAAGCCACACAGCATGGCCAGATAAACATGCAAACCGATAAATACATGAATAAAAATGTTTCCTCTGAACTTATTTTTTTTTAAAAAAGCTTAAAGTATTTTAAAGTGTAAAAGAGTTTCCCCTGCACCATGGTGATGTTGCTGAATAAGCAGATTTGTTTTTGATGTGTACTCGGGTTCTAGGAACAAGTGAGGGAGTGCTTTTGGGATGCACTTTTCCATCTTGGAGACAGGGAGGTGGAAAGATTTAGATGTATAATTAAATTCTGTTTCACACACATGTGTGAACATGTGCTTGAGATTCCCAGGTGGCACTGGTGACAAAGAGCTCATCTGTCAGTGCAGGAGATGTAAGAGACATGAGTTCGATCCCTGGGTGGGAAAGATCCTCTGGAGGAGGGCATGGCAACCCACTCCAGTATTCTTGCCTGGAGAATCCCATGGACAGAGGATTGGCAGGCTACAGTCCATAGGGTTGCAAACAGTTGGACATGACTGAAGTGACTTAGCAGGAACACCAGCCTAGTGTGGGCCATCTGCTGGGAATACATAGATAAGCAAGCTGTCATTCCTGCCCACAAGATGCTCAAAGTCTAGAAGGGGAAACAGACTGAGGAGAATTGTAATTCAGTGTGATAAACTCCAGGACAGAAGTGGGCCTGAGATATGCAGATGGCCGGAGGAGGTGGGCATGGTGGCTTTTTTAATCCACATAATAGTAATCCTTCAGTGGCCTTGGAATACGGAATGTAGCAGGGCAAAGACTAATAGAGTTTTGTCAAGAAAATGCACTGGTCATAGCAAACACCCTCTTCGAACAACACAAGAGAAGACTCTACACATGGACATCACCAGATGGTCAACACTGAAGTCAGATTGATTATATTCTCTGCAGCAAAAGATGGAGAAGCTCTATACAGTCAACAAAAACAAGACCAGGAGCTGACTGTGGCTCAGATCATGAACTCCTTATTACCAAATTCAGACTCAAATTGAAGAAAACAGGGAAAACCGCTAGACCATTCAGGTATGACCTAAATCAAATCCCTTATGATTATACAGTGGAAGTGAGAAATAGATTTAATAGATAGAGTGCCTGATGAACTATGGACTGAGGTTTGTGACATTATACAGGAGACAGGGATCAAGACCATCCCCATGGAAAAGAAATGCAAAAAAGCAAAATGGCTGTCTGGGGAAGCCTTACAAATAGCTGTGAAAAGAAGAGAAGCGAAAAGCCAAGGAGAAAAGGAAAGATATAAGCATCTGAATGCAGAGTTCCAAAGAATAGCAAGAAGAGATAAGAAAGCCTTCTTCAGC
>SJYQ01094239.1:277557-414892 GCA_006410935.1 Redunca redunca | reverse complement strand
TGCAAAGAAATAGAGGAAAACAACAGAATGGGAAAGACTAGAGATCTCTTCAAGAAAATTAGAGATACCAAGGGAACATTTCATGCAAAGATGGGCTCGATAAAGGACAGAAATGGTATCGACCTAACAGAAGCAGAAGATATTAAGAAGAGATGGCAAGAATACACAGAAAAACTGTACAAAAAGGATCTTCACGACCTGGATAATCATGATGGTGTGATCACTCATCTAGAGCCAGACATCTTGGAATATGAAGTCAGGTGGGCCTTAGAAATCATCACTATGAACAAAGCTAGTGGAGGTGATGGAATTCCAGTTGAGCTGTTTCAAATCCTGAAAGATGATGCTGTGAAAGTGCTGTACTCAACATGCCAGCAAATTTGGAAAACTCAGCAGTGGACACAGGACTGGAAAAGGTCAGTTTTCATTCCAATCCCAAAGAAAAGCAATGCCAAGGAATGCTCAAACTATAGCACAATTGCACTCATCTCACATGCTAGTAAAGTAATGCTCAAAATTCTCCAAGCCAGGCTTCAGCAATATGTGAACTTCAAGCTGGTTTTAGAAAAGGCAGAGGAACCAGAGATCAAATTGCCAACATCTGCTGGATCATGGAAAAAGCAAGAGAGTTCCAGAAAAACACCTATTTCTGCTTTATTGACTATGCCAAAGCCTTTGACTGTGTGGATCACAATAAACTGTGGAAAATTCTTAAAGAGATGGGAATACCAGACCACCTGACCTGCCTCTTGAGAAATCTGTATGCAGGCCAGGAAGCAACAGTTAGAACTGGACATGGAACAACAGACTGATTCCAAATAGGAAAAGGAGTACGTCAAGGCTATATATTGTCACCCTACTTATTTAACTTATATGCAGAGTACATCATGAGAAACGCTGGACTGGAAGAAACACAAGCTGGAATCAAGATTGCTGGGAGAAATATCAATAACCTGAGATATGCAGATGACACCACCCTTATGGCAGAAAGTGAAGAGGAACTAAAAAGCTTCTTGATGAAAGTGAAAGGGGAGAGTGAAAAAGTTGGCTTAAAGCTCAACATTCAGAAAATGAAGATCATGGCATCCAGTCCTTTCACTCCATGGGAAATAGATGGAGAAACAGTGGAAACAGTGTCAGACTTTATTTTGGGGGGCTCCAAAATCACTGCAGATGGTGATTGTAGCCATGAAATTAAAAGACGCTCACTCCTTGGAAGAAAAGTTATGAGCAACCTAGGTAGCATATTCAAAAGCAGAGACATTACTCTGCTGACTGAGGTCCGTCTAGTCAAGGCTGTGGTTTTTCCTGTGGTCATGTATGGATGTGAGAGTTGGACTGTGAAGAAGGCTGAGCGCCGAAGAATGGATGCTTTTGAACTGTGGTGTTGGAGAAGACTCTTGAGAGTCCCTTGGACTGTAGGAGACCCAATCAGTCCATTCTGAAGGAGATCAGCCCTGGGATTTCTTTGGAAGGAATGATGCTAAAGCTGAAGCTCCGGTACTTTGGCTACCTCATGCGAAGAGTTGACTCATTGGAAAAGACTTTGATGCTGGGAGGGATTGGGGGCAGGAGGAGAAGGGGACGACTGAGGATGAGATGGCTGGATGGCATCACTGACTCGATGGACGTGAGTCTGAGTGAACTCCGTGAGTTGGTGATGGACAGGGAGGCCTGGCGTGCTGTGATTCATGGGGTCGCAAAGAGTCGGACATGACTGAGCGACTGAACTGAACTGAACTCAGGGCATTCATATCTTCACTGCAGTTCTGAACAAAAGCAAAACTTTGCAAACAAAATTATTTCACCACTAAATAATGGTGGGAAAGTGTAACCCAATGAAGCCATTTGGTGGCAAAGTCTGACCTAAACTATCCTTTACAGTCTGAATAGTCATACTGATGTGCTTAGGGCTTCCCAGGTGGCACAGTGATAGAGAATCTGCCTGCTGAGCAGATGTGGGTTTGATCCCTGGGTCAGGAAGATCCCCTAGAGGAGGAAATGGCAACCCACTCCAGTATTCTTGCCTGGAAAATTCCGTGGCCGGCTACACAGTCCATGGGGCTACAAAGAGTCAGACGTGACTGAGCACGCACACTCGCCACTGAGGTGTCTGATGATGGACCCACTGTGGGTGTTACTGTAATGGATAGGCACTGTATTACCTTTCTCAGATCTGAACAATTCTGAATCTTGAAGCACATCTAACCATTGGGTTTTGATGAGGGCCTGGGGCCTTGTCCTGGTATCGTCTGCGTTTTGCATCTGAGAAGGCAGAATGCAAGGCGGACTCTTGCCTGAGATCAAGAGCTGTAAGGGGCGGTCAGGGCTGGCAGGAATGTCCTTCTGATTCCCAGACTCTGCTGGGCAACCCCAGGTGGCACTACCTTGAGAGGCTCCGACTTACACTGCAGTGGTTTGGGCACCAGACTCCTGGGTGACTCTGGAGTGGTGACGGATTGAGGTGGCATTGCCCACGGATGTGTCCAGGCAGCTGTGATGGGGATGTGAGTGTCAGTTTCCCCCCATTGGTCCGGGCTTGGCCACCTCACTCTGGTGGTAGTCAGGCCCTGTTCGACAAGGAGTGGGTTTTCTGTGCTTCTTTGCCCACAAGACCTGCTGCTGCCCTGTCCAAAAGCTGCCCACTTCCCTACCCTGGGTTCTTTCTCACTGCTCCTTTCCGCCATTCATCTCACATTTTGTTCCCATCACTGTCTTCCGGTCTGTTACCCCTAAGGTTTCTTCAACCAGAGGGAAAGACGTACTTGCAAATAATTATGGAGTTTTGTAGGTCAACCCCAGGATCAGCTTTGTGTTCAGACAGGGCGTAGCCAATGGTGAGAAGTGGTTTTAGGGACCCAGGACAGGCCTGAAACAGCCCTCAAATCACCTCCCTCAGCTCTCCTACCCACTGAAGCAAGGATTCTGGACTGCGACTGCATGCTTCAGGGGTTTCATGAGCCCCTGAAATAGGTTTTGTGTGAGTTGGCATTTTTCTTCTATTGGATTCTCAGTGGAGCCTGTGACTTTAAAAAGGTTAAGTGCTGCTGGACTGGAAAGAGCCTCATTAAACATGTCAGTGTTTCCTAAAAGGATAAACAGTAAATGAGTGTTCATTTATATACTCTCATCCATTATCGCCTCCTGTATCTATAGTCAATATGACCACTTTCATGCTTTATTTAGTAGGTAGGGTAATTAAGCTTTGATAGGCTGAAGGGCGGGGGCTTCCCGGGTGGCGCTAGTGGCAAAGAAGCCTCCTGCCAATGCAGGAGATGTAAGAGAGGTGGGTTTGATTCCTAAATAGGGAAGATCCCCTGGAGGAAGGCACAGCAACCCACTCCAGTATTCTTGCCTGGAGAATCCAACGGACAGAGGAGCCCATAGGGTTGCACAGAGTCAGACATGACTGAAGTGAATTAGCGCTAGCACGTGCTGAAGGGAAAACCTGATCACTTCCGCATTCCATAGGTCTTTATCAGGCAGGTCTTCACAGAACACACCAGACCCCCTGCCAAATGGGCTTCCCTAGTGGCTCAGAGGGTAAAGAATCTGCCTGCAATGAGGGAGACTTAGGTTCAGTCCCTGGGTTGGGAAGTTCGCCTGGAGAAGGGAATGGCAATCCACTCCAGTATTCTTGCCTGGAGAATTCTATGGCCAGAGGAGCCTGGCGGGGTACAGTATATGGGGTCAAAGAGAGTCGGACACGATTGCGCGAGTAACGCTTTCACTTTGTGGAGCACCCCGCTTCTCCCACCTCCACCACCAAATGTGGAATCCGCTTGCACTGTGGCACATGCCAAGAACAAAAAACACAGAGTGCTTTTCATCATCTTATTTCATTCACAGTTCTGCCAGGTCTTCTCATTATGAGGGAAGCAGCGATGGTCCCTCCAGGGGCCTTTCCCTGCCGCTGCTTTGCTGTTGAGTGCAGCACGCCAGGCTTCCCTGTCCTTCACCATCTCCCGGAGTTTGCACAAATTCATATTCATCAAGTCAATGATGCCATCCAGCCATCCTCTGTCGTCCCCTTCTCCTCCTGCCTTTGGTCTTTTCCAGCATCAGGGTCTTTTCCAATGAGCTGGCCCTTCGCATCAGGCGACCCAAGTATTGGAGCTTCAGCTTCAGCATCAGTCCTTCCAGTGAATATTCAGGATTAAAGTCTCTGCTTATCTCTGCTTATTGAAAACACTCTGGCATTGTCATCATGAAACTCATAATAATTATTGAACAAGAGCCCTGTATTTTCAATGTACACTCAGTCCTGTAAATTATGTAGCTGGTCCTGATACTGGGAAAGATTCTTGGTCACCTTCTCCCTTCCTCCCCTGTCCCCAACCTAAAGGCTTCCTGCAGGGCCAGGACTGCACACAGTCACAACAAAGGGTGTGTTCCCAGAACTTCCCTGGTGGTCCAGTGGTTAAGACTGCACTTTGAGTGCGGAAGCCACGGGTTCGATTCCTGGTTGGAGAACTAAGATTCCACATATGGCATGCTATGGTGAAGTTAAAAAATAAATTTTTTTGAAAGTCCCTTTTTGGTGATGGCAGAGTATTTAATCAGGCTTATTCTATGGCCTTGCATTCTCACCCTGGTCATGCACCATGAAGCCTGCCCAGGATAAAGAAGAGGCCACTGCTCAGGATAACGTTCGTGGTGTGTGTCCTTGGCTCCCTCTGATATCACCAGGGATGTTCCAGGACTATTTCCCAGAGAACTGCCAAGACCATGGGCCTTGGCCCTGAGGACTTACTTTCTTATCATAGAACTTGACTTGGTTGCACTGGATACAATAGAATAATGATGCCGCTTGACAGGCACTTTGCTCTGTTTGGCAGGAACCCACATTCCAGGAGCAGGAAGGGAGAGGGCTGTGAGAAGAAACTTGGGATGCTCGGAGCTTCCCGTTCTGATAGCGTGACCTTGGACAAGCACCGGAGAGTCTCCCCATCCCAGTTATTCATCTAGAAGGTTACTGACTCCAAAGTGACTTTGTGAGGCTGGTTGGTTAAGGGGCTCGCTTGTAGGGCCACCAGCTCCCCCACCCATCCAGAACAAATGGCCACAGAGTCTGCAGATGAGTGTGGGCGCAGTCCCTGAGGACCAGCCTCATTCAGTGTGGCTGACCTGATGTGCTTGCCTGCTGCCCTTTACCTGCCCTACGCACACCTCCACCCACACCCCCACACCTGTGGAGGTGCTTTCCTCTGCAGGACAGGAGCCGCTGATCTGAGCTTCCCCAGCCCCAGCCTGCCCAGAAGCCTTCCAGCCTGAAGCAGACATCTGAGGAAGACTCGGGATGGACAGGGGAGGGAAACCGTGAGGGAGGGAGGAGACCCTTGTGGTCCAGTGAATGGGGGATGCCAGACACTCATCTCCACAGACTCATCCCCACCCGCACTTGCTGCATCTTTCCCAGCAACTGGTTCATGGGCACTGTTGGTGAGAGGCAGAAGGATGGCTAGTATGTCATCTCCCCCACCCACCCAGCTCTGGCCGAGCCCAGGGGGCTAATCAGCCATGCAGAGGCAGACTGTGAGAGGGAGGGGGTGCCTAGAGGATCTGGAATGTGCCCAAGGAGATATCCCTCTGCAGAGAGTGGACCGTGGAGAGCCTGGGGCAGCAGGCCTGGCTGGGGCAGTTAGTACATCTCTGAAGCTTTCCTGGTGGTTGAGTGGCCAGTGCCTCTCTTCTCCCAGCTGATAACCTCGCTTTTAAGGGGCATCCTGGGAGGACAGGGTGAGTGGAACAGTGAGCAAAGTTAGAGAGATGCAGAAGGGGAAGACTTCGGATCTGGTTAACAGCTTTCTTCAAGCAACACAGTCCTTTTGCCAAGTAGGAGGAGCAAAGAGTAGGAGTGGGGTGGGGCTGGAGACCTGAGGCTGCTGTTTTTCTCTCTGAAGAATCTTATTTTAAATCTTTGTTGTTGTTGTTCTAACACATATTTACTTTATTATTTATGTTTAGAATTAATTTTTCTTGGAGCATAGTTGCTTTGCAATATATAGTTTCTTTGTTGTTCAGTCACTAAGTCATGTGCAGCTCTTTGCGACGCCATGGACTGCAGCATGCCAGGCTTCCCTGTCCTTCATCATCTCCTTGAGCTTACTCAAATTCATGTCCATTGAGTCGGTGATACCATCCAGCCTTCTCGTTTCCTGCTGCCCTCTTCTTCTCCTGCCTTCAGTCTTTCCCAGCATCAAGGTCTTTTCTAATGGGTCGACTCTTTGCATCAGGTGGCCAAAGTATTAGAGCTTTGGCTCAGCATCAGTCCTTTTCATGAATATTTGGGGTTGATTTCCTTTAGGATTGACTGGTTTGATCTCCTTGCTGTCCACGGGACTCTCAAGAGTCTTCTCCAGTGCCTCAGTTAGAAAGCATCAATTCTTCAGTGCTCAGCCTTCTTTAAGGTCCAACTCTCACTTCTGTACATGACAACTGGAAAAACCATAGCTTTGACTAGACGGACCTTTGTTGGCAAAGTGATGTCTCTGCTTTTTAATACTCTGTTTAGGTTAGTCATAGATTTTCTTCCAAGGAGCAAGGGCCTTTTAATTTCATGGCTGCAGTCACTATCCTCAGTGATTCTGGAGCCCAAGAAAATAAAAGTATCTCACTGTTTCCATTATTTCCCCATCTATTTGCCATGAAGTGATGGGACTGGATGCCATGATCTTTGTTTTTTGAATGTTGAATTTTAAGCCAGCTTTTTCACTCTCCTCTTTCACTTTCATCAAGAGGCTCTTTAGTTCCTCTTTGCTTTCTGCCACAAGGGTGGTATTATCTCCATATCTAAGGTTATTGCTATCTCTCCCAGCAATCTTGATGCCAGCCTGTGCTTCACCCAGTGTTGTTAGTTTCTGCTGTACAGCAGAGTGAATTGGCCATACGTGTACATAGATCCCCTCTCTTTTGGGTTTCCTTCCCATTTAGGTCACCACAGAACACCAAGTAGGGTTCCCTTATTTTATATCTTATAAATACTTATTCCTTGTAGACAGCCTAGGAAAATGCAGGCATGCCAAATTAAAAACAAATATCTCCCCATCTGAGAGATGCCATTTCCTTCTCTAGGGGATCTTCCAGACCCAGGGATCAAACTCGTGTCTCCTGCATTGCAGGCAGACTCTTTACTGTTTGAGCCACCAGGGGAGCCCACATTGCTAACATTTGGGGCTGTGTCCTGCTGGACGTTTTTTCTCTGTGGATAACGAAGTTTCACTCTCTGCATTTATACCACATGCTGTGTTGTTGTCAGCTTTTGTCACTTGTTGCCGCCCCAGAGACTTATTTCACGCCCGGAGATGTGGATCATGGAATTTTTAAAATGGCAGTGGAGTTGTGCAAAGTTTGGGTGGACTTATTCCCCTCTTGTTGGAAATTTAGGTGGTCCTTTTCCTGCTGTTGTTTCTCTTATCAACAGCACTCTCTCCTGGTGGCTTCATCTTCATATGTGCCCTTAATTGTTTCCTCAGAGACATTTCGATAAGCTTTCCATAATATATATTTCATTCTAAACTTATTTTTTTCAAAATTGAAGTACAATTGATTTGTAATACTGTGTTAGTTTCAGATGTACTGGAGAGTGATTCATATATATATATATATGTATGTATGTATATTTTCAGATTCTTTTCCATTATAGCTTATTACAAGGTATTGAATATAGTTCCCTGTGCTATACAACAAATCCTTGTTGTTTATCTATTTTATATGTAGTAGTTCGTATCTGTTCATCCTGTACTCCTAATTTATCCCTCTCCCTCTCCATAGGATATATTTCTGTGTGCATTTTTAGAGCTTTAGATGAGTGGTTCTCCAGCAGAGATGACACTTCCCTGGCAAAGGGCATTTGGCAATGTATAGAGACAATGCTCAGACGGTAAAGCGTCTGTCTACAATGCGAGAGACCTGGGTTTGATCCTTGGGTCGGGAAGATCCCCTGGAGAAGGAAATGGCAATCCACTCTAGTACTATTGCCTGGAAAATCCCACGGACAGAGGAGCCTGGTAGGCTACACTCCATGGGGTCCCAAAGAGTTGGACACGACTGAGCGACTTCACTTTCAGAGACAATGCAGGAGACCCGAGTTGGACCCCTGGGTTGGGAAGATCCCCTGGAGGGGAGCATGGCAGCCCACTCCAATATTCTTTCCTGGAGAATGCCACGGACAGAGGAGCCTGATGGGCTTCAGTCCATGGGGTCTCAAAAGAGTTGGACATGACTGAGTGACTAACATTTGCACTTTCAGAGACATTTTTGTCTGTCACAGCTGGAGGTGAGGTTGCTGCCAGTATCTAGTGGTGGAAGCACGGTGCTACTAAACAGCCAGCGATTATAGGACAGCCCTCACACCAAAGAATTATCAAGTTCAAAATGTTGATTAGCACAGACGTTGAGAAACTCTGCTTTGAACACATGAATTCCACTTCTCCCCACCGAGGTTTATTAAGATATAATTGACACATAACATTGTGTAAGTTTAAGATGTATAATGTGTTGAATTCATCTATTGATATTTTGCAAAATGCTCACCACCATAGCATTAGCTAACACTTCCATCCTGTCTCATAGTTACCACTTCTCTTTTATGGTGAGAACATTTAACTTCTACTCACTTGACAACTTTCAAGAGTAGGTAGATCCCCAGAGCTTGTTAATCTTGTAACTGGAAGTTTGTACCTTTGACCAACATCTTCCCATCTACCCCTGGTAACCAGCCCTTTACCCTCTGGACCTCTGAGTTTGACTTTTTTAACCTTCACACATATATGAGATCATGCGGTATTCATCTTTCTCTTACTTCACTTAGCGTGATGCCCTCAGTGTTCATTCAGATTGTCCCAAACAGCCAGATTTCCTTCTGTCTCATGGCTGGATAATATTCCATCACACACACATGGATATTTTTAGTTTTGGCAATATTTGTGGTGCTGGAGCTTGTAAGCCTCCAAGGAAAACAAGGTCAAGGTACTGAGTTTAATTGGCATGCAACTCAGACCAACCCCAGTCCCATCCTGTCTCCCACTTGCAGAGTGCCCGCACTGTTTTGGAGAAGGGAAATGACTAATGTGAGCCACTTGGAGCCTGTCCTTGCATCCAGGAGAGAAAGAGGAGCAGGATGCCCTGGGAGGAGGTGCAGGAGAAGCGGGCACTGAGAGAGAAGGAATGGGGAAGGGGGTGGTGCTGTCTGGACAATGCCATCCTTGTTGCAATGAAAAGAGAATTGTATGTATTCTTTAGGGACCTGAAGGCCAGTTCCGGGCACTGAGGACCCAGGCAGGGAGAACACACGCCACTGCAGAGTGCAGGAGCAGGGAGTGATCAGAAAGCCTCTATTGTCTCCCTGAAGCTGGCATGGGGAGCAAGAAGTCCTGTGTCCTGGGGCGCTGGCCAGGGCCCACCCATTGGGAATGGAAAACACCAGCGCTCCCCATGCTGTATGTTATGAGGCTGTGAGATAACCTGAAATGTTATTCTATCCATAAAGTCTCCTTTTCAGGCAAACCCACGGCTCTAATGGAAACTGGCTACTTCATTTATCTTTGAAATGTGTTTTAGTTGTCCGAAGTGAAAGTGAAAAGTTAAAGTGTTGGTTGCTCAGTTGTGTCCAGCTCTTGGCGACCCCATGGACTGTAGCCCACTAGGCTTCTCTATCCATGGGATTCTCCAGGCAAGAATACTGGAGTGCGTAGCCTATCCCTTCTCCAGGGGATCTTCCAACCCAGGAATCAAACCAGAGTCTCCTGTACTGGAGGTGGATTCTTTACTGTTGGAGCCACCAGGGAAACCCGATAGTCATCCATTCATAAGATATATATTTCCCGAGCTTCTTTAGCTGCCAGGCCCCAGGAAACCCAGCGAATCACACATAGTCCCTGTCCTCATGGAGCACGGACCCTCCGACAATGTGTCAGGCAGTGTGTGTGCTACGAAGGACATTAGGTGGGAACACTTTACCTAATGGGGACGTGGAGGTGGGTGGAGGGGGCCTGGTGTCAGCGAAACTTCTCAAAAGACGTGGTGTCTTGGTAGATACAGAGGCCAGAGTAGTGGTTACCAGAGGGGAAGGGGCCTGGGAAGGGGCACAGCGAAATGTGTGAAGGGGGTTAACTGTATGCTAATGGATGGAAACTGAACTTTGGGTGGTAAGCAATCTGTAGTGTAGTTATCACACGTGAAACATACAATGTTATAAACCGGAATGAAGTGAAAGTGAAAGAAGTTACATCAATAAAAAATCCATTTAAACAGTTAAAAAGAGGGCTTCCCTGGTGGCTGAGTGGTAAAATATCCACCCGCCAATGCAGGAGACAGGGTTCAATCCCTGATCTGGGGCGATCCCACATGCTGCGGAGCAACTAAGCCTGTGTGCCACAACTACTGAGCCTGGGAGCTGCAAGTACTGAACCCATGTGCCGCAACTACTGAGACCCGCATGCCCTGGAGCCTGTGCTCCACAAGAGAAGCCACCGCTGTGAGAGGCCTGTGCACCGGAGCTAGAGAGAAGTCCCACCTCGCCACGACTGGAGAAAAGCCTGCCCAGCACGGAAGACCCGGCACAGCTGACAGTAAAAATAATTAAAATATTTTTTAAAAACTTAAAAAGAAGTGGTGGCTAATTCAAGAATGGAAGGACCAAATGGAGTTCGCCATAAGCAGAGGAATATAAACTTTTCTCTAGAAGGCTTTGACAGTAAAAAAAGGTTCTGGTCTCCCCAAGGCCATTTCCATGTGGTCCTCTACGGAGTGCAATTGGACTAGGTATGCCTTCAAAAATCAAGGTTGGGGACTTTCCTGGTAGTCCAGTCGTTAAGACTCAGAATTCCCACTGCAGGGGACACGGTTTCGATTCCTTGGTTGGGAAACTAATATCCTGCATGCAGCCTGTTAAAGCCAGATAAATAAATAAATACAGTGGAAACAGTGACAGACTATTTTCTTGGGCTCCAAAATCACTGCAGACTGTGACTGCTTAAAAGACGCTTGTTCCTTGGAAGAAGGTGAAGGTGAAGTCGCTCATTTGTGTCCGACTCTTTGCGACCCTATGGACTGTAGCCTACCAGGCTCCTCCGTCCATGGGATTCTCCAGGCAAGAATACTGGAGTGGGTTGCCTTTTCAGAAAAGCCATGACAAACCTAGGCAGCATATTAAAAAGTGGAGACATCACTTTTCCAACACAGGTCTGTGTAGTCAAAGCTATGGGTTTTCCAGTAGTCATGTATGGGTGTGAGAGTTGGACCATAAAGAAGACTGGGAGCTGAAGAATTGATGCTTTTGAATTATGGTGTTGGAGAAGACTCTTGAGCATCCCTTGGACAGCAAGGAGATCAAACCAGTCACTCCAAAGGGAAATCAACCCTGAATATTCATTGGAAGGACTGATGCTGAAGCTCCAATACTTTAGCCACCTGATGTGAAGAGCCAACTCATTGGAAAAGACCCTGATGCTGGGAAGGATTGAAGGCATGAGGAGAAGGGGATGACAGAGGATGAGATGGTTGGATGGCATCACCGACTCAATGGACATGAGTTTGAATAAACTCCGGGAGATAGTGAAGGAAGGGAAACCTGCAACCCATGGGGATCGCAAAGAGTTGGACACAACTGAGCAACTGAACAACAAATGAAATATGTGTTAAAAGGTAAATTGAAGCATAGTTTTAGAAAAAGAAACTTAAAAAAAACCAAGGTCTTCTTTAGTCATCTTTTTATCACTATAAATATTTCCATCATATAAAAGTGAATGGGGTAATAGAGAAAACACCTTTCGTGCTACCACCACCCCAGTCCAAATTCCCCTGCATGAGTCTGCCCCCTCAGTGTCTCTCAGCTGCTGCTCTTCCTCTTTAGTCCATCCTCAACACAGCATCCGGAGTGGTCCTATTAACACGGAGCCCTGTGCTACGGTGTGCTTAGTCGATCAGCCATCCCCGGCTTTTTGCGACCCCATAGACTGTAACCCACCAGGATTGTCTGTCCATGGGATTCTCCAGGCAAGAAAACTGGAGTGGGGTGCCATGCCCTCCTCCAGGGGACCTTCCCAGCCCAGGGTCTCCTGCATCGGATGCAGATTCTTTACCAGCTGAGCTACCAGGAAATCTCATGGTGCTGTGACCACACCTCTTCTCTGCTCAAACCCCTCCTATGGCCCCCATCTCACTCAGTGTATGTGCTGTTCCTGCGTGCCCACCCTGTTACCTCCTTGAGCTCATTTCTAGTCCATTCCACTGGCCTCCTTGCCCTTCCACAAGCATCCCAGGCACAGTCCCAGGAGAGGCTGTTCTCTCTGCCCTGTGCTCACTTTGGATGGGATCGCTTTGGATCACTCTAGAAACTCAATGGTTTCCTTGCTTTGTTCTGGAAGTATAGTAGGAGCAGCTGAAGAGCTATGAATACTGATTAAGTAGACTCTCAGCCTCACCTCTTCATCCTCTGGTGCTTTCAGGCACTGAAGACACACACAGGGAGGAGAAAGGGGATCAGGAAGAGAAAATGATGTGGAGAAAAATGTCACAAATACTCTTATATTTGGGTATGACAGGAAGTTTACAGGAAGGGTATGGGAGGAAAATAAATTTCAGCTAGTTATTTTTCTGAGCATTTGTTTTGGGGATGTTCTCTTATACAACCATGATGGTGGTTTGTATGGTTGGCTAAGTCGTGGCTGACTCTCTCGATCCCATGGACTGTAGCCCACCAGCCTCTTCTGTCTGTGGGATTCTCCAGGCAAGAATACTGGAGTGGGTTGCCATTTCCTTCTCCAGGGGATCTTCCCTACCCAGCAATCAACCCTGGGTCTCCTGCATTGCAGGTGGATTCTTTGCCATCTGAGCCACCAGGGAAGCCCTCCTACCACAATGTATCATTTACCAAGTGGGTTGACTTGGCATACTTGTCAATTTTTATCCAGTGAGATACTGAAACACAGGTTATGGCTCAACAGAGCTTCCAAATTCTATTGATTTTATTTCAATCTGTAAAAAAAAAAGAAAGAAAGAAAGAAAGAAATCTAATCCTCTGTAAAGTGGTGAAACATTTATGGGCCTTGGAAAACACTGCCTACTTGGCTAATATCCTTTTCCCTTAATAGCCTGCTTCAGTGCAATGGTATTTTATTAATTTATTAACCATCAGAATCCTATTAAGAGACAGTGCTAGAGCTGGGATGGATCTTAGAGATTTTTCCAGCCCTGTGTGTGTGCATGCAAAGTCACTTCAGTCCTGTCCGACTCTTTGTGACCCCATGGCTGTAGCCCGCCAGGCTCTTCTGTTCATGGGATTCTCCAGGCAAGAATACTGGAGTAAATTACCATGCACTCCTCCAGAGGGTCTTCCCAACCCAGAGATTGAACCCAAGTCTCTTGCATTGTCAGGTGGGTTCTTTACCACTAACACCATCTGGGAAGCCCTCTTCCAGCCTTCTTTACAATTAAACAAACTGGGGACCAGAAAGACACAGCCCTAACAGTCTTAGGGCAGTGCTTGGGACTGGAGCCTAGAGATCTGAACTCTAGATTTGGGAGTCCTTCAGAGACCAGTCTAGTGTCGGTGAGGGGAGCCTGTGAGGCTCCTGGGAACGCACTGGGCTCTAGAGAGGGTATGATGAGTGAGGAGAGCCACATCTCAGTCTCCAGCTGCCGTCTGAGAGCCTTGCTTCCTCTTTTGTTTTACATATACAGCTTCTGTATAACTTTTTTTTTGTAAATTAATGTATGTATTTTAATTGGAGGCTAATTACTTGACAACATTGTAGTGATTTTTGCGGTACATTCACATGCATCAGCCATGGGTGTACCTGTGTCCCCCATCCCATCCCTCAGGTCCTCCCTGAGCGCCCTGTCTCATGCATCGAACCTGGACTGGCGATCTGTTTCACATATGGTAATATACATGTTTCAATGCTGTTCTCTCCAGTCACCCCACCCTCGCCTTCTCCCACAGAATCCAAGAGTCTGATCTTTACATCTGTGTCTCTTCTGCTGTCTCACATGTAGGGTCAGCGTTACCATCTGGGCTCAGTGTTACCCAGCAAGTGGATATCAGGGCCAGGTTGCCTCCTGAGTGCATGTCCTGGTGCACCTCCACACTACAGAGCCGCCTCTCAACCATCTTGCTTTGCTTCTTCTTTTCAAAGGAAAATATTTGCCTCGGGGGAGCAAAGAGCAAAATATTTTAAAAAAGAATACCTCTTAGCAAAGGATGACTTCATTTCTCCAAAGCTGTCTCCCTACCATCCATTCCTCTCTCACATGGACCTTCACTGTGACACTGACTGAGATTCCCAGGACACGATTCTCAAGACAGGACATGAATCTTGCTCCCCCAGATGATCTCGGTGTTTTCATAACAATACATTTCCTTGCAGATCGGTCACATCACTACTAACTCTCATGTATGATGCCAAACCCACCGTCCTTTGGAAGTCTTACCTTCGCCTTTCACCAACTAGCCATATAAAAGGTGATGGCTTGTTTTTCCTTGCCTTGCTTTTCCTCATTATTGGTCAGACTTTTCATCTAATAAACACTATTATTCCTTACTTGAATGGTTATTCTAATAGTTCTTTTAGGCCAATGTTATTTTTCCTCAGTCAGGCAGTAAGTAGTGTTTCTGACTTGCCAGACCTCTCCTATTTATGATGGGTTTAGTGTCAAACATGGAGAAGGCAATGGCACCCCACTCCAGTATTCTTGCCTGGAGAATCCCAGGGACGGGGGAGCCTGGTGGGCTGCCGTCTAGGGGTTCACACAGTCATACACGACTGAAGCGACTTAGCAGCAGCAGCAGCAGCAGCGTCAAACAGACTTATTCCCAGTTCACCCAAATAGTGCATGTCCCTAAGCTAATCTTAAGTCTCCGTTTCCCCATCTGTAAATGAGAATAATTATACTATTTAGTTTATTGCTGCATTATACTACAATTCATATGAAGTACTTCGAAGAGTATGTGATATGTAATTTACTATTTTTATTTTTTATTGGAGTATAATTGCTTCACACTGTTGTGTTAGTTTCTGTTGTACAACAATGTGAATCAGCCATATGTGTACATATCCCCTTCCTCTTAAGCTTCCCCCACTTACTATTTTTATTTAGGAGCAATTTTTGGTTAATCTCAGCCAAATAAATGAGAAAATCCAGGGGTTTTCTTTCCTTGCAGGGATGAATCATATAATATACCTGGGATTACTTTTCCCTTCAAGAAGTGAACATATGGAGAATGTTTGTGTAGCATGGGGTGAGTAACCTGATGAAACCAGGGTTTCTCTGTAGTCATGCAGCATATGGACTTGACAGATTGATCACTGCTGTTAACATCCTTTCTGGTAAATTCCATCGTTACCTTGTGATGTGGGTTTTCAGAGTGATACTCCATTTCATGTACCTTTAGTTTTTAATTTAGTTTTAGTTTTAGTTTCTTTGTACCAATAAAAGAATGAAGAGGCAAAGGTAACGTACAAAAGACTACTTTTTGAAGAACAAGAAGAGAGAATTTTCAGGCAGCAGAGCAAGGAGTGAGAACCCAGGTGACGTCTAAACCTTGCGTTGAGGATATGGAGCTCAACTAACTTTGAGTCTAACCCAGGAGATGTCTAACCTTGAGTTGAGGATATGGAGCTAGGAATTCAGGGAGGCCAGTGTGGCTAGAGTTCACAGAGAAGAGGACCAAGCAGCAGACAGTTGCACAAAGGGAACAAGAGCTCTGGAGATGTGCAGGGCGTCCTCCCGAACTGTTCCAGCTAAGTGCATGTGAGGAGACTACCCGAGGGCAGGGCAGGAAGAAAGCCACACAACAGGAGCAGAAGGAATAATCCCTAGAGCTCACACAGGGCTGGAAATAGTTTGTCTTCCCACCAGCCACAGTGGGGAGCCACACACTTCAGCGCTGGGTACAGTACTTAGCGAGATATTGTCTTGTTGCTACTAAGTCGCTTCAGTCGTGTTCAACTCTGTGCGACCCCAAAGACAGCAGCCCACCAGGCTCCCCCATCCCTGGGATTCTCCAGACAAGAACACTGGAGTGGGTTGCCATTTCCTTCTCCAATGCATGCAAGTGAAAAGTGAAAGTGAAGTCGCTCAGTCATGTCCGACTCCTAGCGACCCCACAGACTGTAGCCTACAAGCCTCCTCCATCCATGGGATTTTCCAGGCAAGAGTACTGGAGTGGGGTGCCATTGCCTTCTTAGTGGGGTATAATTAGCCCTAGACTAAAGATTGCTCTAGTCCCACCTGACAAAGCTTGAAAAAGAAAACTTGAGGTATAGAGATTCAATGTCAGAAGCTGAAAAGAGTTCTGGAGATTGGTAGCACAACAGTGTGAATGTACTTAAGACTACTGAACTGTTGTTAAGACAGTAAATTTTATGTGTATTTCACTACAATTAAAAATAATATAGCCCACACACAAAAAGAAGCCTCAAAATGATGAAACTATTTATAGGTAACATAACTGCATCCTAGAACACAGCTCAAGAGTATAATTATAGGATGTAATTTTATATAATGGGATATAATTTATAGAATAATAATAATATTCTATAAAGAAACAAAAATATCTAGCACCAGACAAGAAAATATTCACAATGTCTGACATACAATAAAAAATTACAAGACAAATAACAAGGAAAAAGACAGCCTATAAAGAGGGGAAAAGTCAGTCAAAAGAAACAGATCCCCAAATGACACTTATGTAATGGAATTATTAGACAAGAACACTAAGACTATATCCCATATGTTCAAGAAAGTAAAGAGATGCATGACATCTTTAAAGACCAAAATCAAGTTTTTAAAGGTGGAAAATATAAACTCTGACGTTAAAAAAATACACTAGGTTGAACTTATGGCAGACTAGACACTGCAGAAGAAAAGATTAGTGAATTTGAAGACAGCACAATAGAAATGATTAAAAGTAAAGCACACAGAGAAAAAAAAGCTGAAAGAAGTGTAATTAACAGCATCAGTGAGCTGTGAAACAGTTTCAACTGACCTAATACAGAGTGTAATTAAAGTCCTCAAAGAGGGGATGGGGAAGAAAATATTTGAAGAAATACTGGCCAAAATTTTAAAAATTTGATCAGAATGAAAAACCCACAGGATCAAGAAATTCAACAAATCCAAGCACAAGAAATATGAAAAAAAAAAATGAAATTGCTTAAAACCAGTGATAATGAGAAAACCTTAAAAGCATACAGAGGGGGAAAAAAAACAAGGAAGAGAGCAAACTTCTTGCTTGGAACAAGGCAAGACAGAAGATAGTAGAGCAATATCTTTATAGTACTGCAAGAAACAAAATAAAGCTGTCAATTGAGCACTTTGTATCCAGCAAAGATATCTTTGAAATAAGAGGCTAAAATGACTTTTACAGACATGCAAAAACAGAGAATCCATTGCCAGGAAACCTGCACTAAGAAATGTTAAAAGAAGTCCGTTAGTTATTAATAGATGGAAAATCTACCACTTTGAAAAACTGATCAACATAAAGGAATGCTATTTATTTCTGATTCGGTTTAGCATCAAAAATGTGAATGTAATGATAAATATAAAAGACTTTTTCTTATCTTTAAAAGATAATGACATTTTAGACAAAAAGTGGTAACTATGTAATTTGGAGCTTAAAACATATTAATGTGTAGAAGTGAAATATTAAATTGCACAAAGGCCAAGAAGTAGATTATTATAAGATTCTTATATGATGTGTGAAGTGTTGTAATTATTACTTGAAGGCAGATGATGATAATTTAAAGATGTATACATACTATTAACACTAAAACAACCACTGAAGAAAACAAAACAATTATCACTAGTAAACCAACAAAGGAGATTAAGTGAAATCATGAAAAATGCTCAAGTAATTCAAAGAAGACAGAAAAAGATGAAAAAAATGAACAAATAACAGTTGGACAAATAAAAAATGCATAGCAAAATGGTAGAGTTAACCAGCCATAATAGCACCAAATATAAATGATCTAAAGCAGGTTACCCAGTAGAACTGTCTGTGATGATGAAAATGTTCTTTATCTGACTTTGCTACTCAGTCACATGTGGTTATAGAGTGCCTGTGGAGGGAATTTTAACTTTTGTTAAATTCCAGTTAATTTAAGTTAAAATAACCACATGTGGATAGTGGCCTATTGGGCAGCATAGTTAAAAACACCCAAATTAAAAGGAAAACATTTTAGATTGGATAAGAAGCAAAACCCATCTGTATGCTGGCAAAACAAACTAGTTTTTTTTTAAGGGACAGCATCTTTTTAAATAATTGATGAATTACTCTTTGGTCGTGCTGGGTCTGCATTGCTGTGCGCAGGCTTTCTCTAGCTGCAGTGAGCGAGGGCTTCTCTTGTGGAGCACGCACTCTAGGATGCACGGGCATCCGTAGTTTCCGCTCATCAGCTTAGTTGCTCCGCAGCGTGTGGAATCTTCCTGGACCAGGGATCAGACCCATGTCCCCTGCACTGGCACATTTTTATCCACAGTCCCACCAGGAACGTCTAGAAACTCTCTTTAAATCTACAGACATTAAATAAATTAAAAGTAAAAGGATGGAAAAAAATGTATCGGGCAAACGTTAAAGGCTGAACTTTTTATGTCAAAGTCAACATGGAGAGACCATCACAACTCTTGTGAGGACAAAAATTTTATTTTGTCATCCTTGGTGTTACATTGTTGCTGGTGGGGACAGCCAAGGAAAGAAGGATGGTGTATTAGTTTGCTAGAGCTGTTGTAACAAAATACCATGGACTTGGTGGCTTCAACGATGGACATCTGTTTTCTCACAGTTATGGAGGCTGGAAGTCCAAGATCGAGGCATCAGCGGGGTTGGTTTGTCCTGAGGCCTCTCTCCTTGTTGCAGACAGTCACCCTCTTGCTGCCTCTTGACCTGGTCATCCCTCTGTCCACGTGCACCCCGATGTCTCTCTCTCACAAGGACACCAGTCGTATTGGATTAGGGCCCACAGTCATGGCCTCACTCTAACTTAATTGCCCCTTAAAGGCCCTCTCTCCCAAAGCGGTCATATTCTCACATGATGGGGGTTACGGCTCAACAGACGAATATTGGAGTGGAAGGGATACAATTCAGCCCATAACAGGAAGGGAGATTATTTATCACCACGGTTCTCCTAAGAACAGTGTCTCCCGGCTTCCAGGGTATGGTGTAATTGTCTGGGAACAGGCAAAGACCTCCTTGTGATGACCGTGAGGCAAGGACCAGCCCAAGAGAGAGGAGGGCCCAGGGGTGGGGGGCTATGGCTCACCTCTCAAGAGAGTTGTGGAGGAAGGTAGAATGAGGAGGAAGGGAACCCTGTCCACTCAGAATCTTGTGTGACTGCTATTATTTATGTTGAACCTTCTGACAACAAGTTATTCCTCTCAGATATATCTTTTTTGTTACTTGAAGTATTACTATATATTTTTCCCTTTTGAATAATGAAAAAAAAAAAGCTTCAAATAAGCAATGTTGTTTCTTCTGATGTGGAAGAGAGGAACCAACTGAAAATCCTGACCCTTCCCTAAGCCCACCAACTCTCCTCACCCACAGCCAGCTGCCTCTTGTTGCCATGACAACATTCATGTGGAGATGCTAGTTTTGGCTTCGCTTTGTTAATGTTGGGAGACTGGAGCAAGTTGATCAATTTAGCCCCGAAGGTGTAGGGTTTCTAGGTGAGGCTTGAAATTTGGAAGAGACGTCAGGGAAGGAAGGTCCTGTAGGAGGGTCCTGTGGGAGCGAAGGCTTTGGGGGCTCTGGACTACATGATCTGTGAAAGGAGGTAGAGCAGGTCTATAGAGCAATTTAAAACAGATGGATTTCCTGAAGTCACCACTGTGTTTCCATGGTAACATCTCAGCTGACTCTGTCAGTTGCTCTAAAGTGTTCTCCCCTCTCTGTGGACAGAATCTGGGTGTCAGTTGGAGGAGAGGACCCAGGACAGAATCTACTGGACTAACCTTAGAAGGGAGAAATTTGGGTTAGCTTCTAGGGCTTTTGGGCTTCCCTGATGGCTCAGACAGTGAAGAACCTGCCTGCAATGCAGGAGACCCTGGTTCGATCCCTGAGTCGGGAAGATCCCCTGGAGAAGGGAATGGCTACCCACTTCAGTATTCTTGCCTGGAGAATTCCATGGACATAGATGCCTGGTGGGCCATAGTCCATAGGGTCTGAAAGAGTGGGACACAACTGAGAAACTAACGTACAACATGTATATTAGGGCTTTGAGAAAAGTCTCCCAAGAGTCAGACCTCGAGTCACCAGGGGAGATGAGAGCAGTCACCTGGTCTAATGACTTTTATGGAAATGGCGACAGCAGTTCTTGGCGGAAAGGCTGTGGCGCCTTCCTGCCTGCCTCTAGGCTTTGTTAACCAGCAGACACTGGCCAACCTGTAGTTTGTTCATTTAGTAAAATATTTATAGAGTGGCTCACATTAAATTCTGCTAGAGTCATCCATCACACGGTGAAATGCATGCCCGTCATGATGAATGCTGGTTGCCTACGCCCTCCTATGATAGATCTGCAGCAAATAAAGGCTAATATTTTAAATCCTCTAAACAGCTGCTTGCTTCCTTTCACCCACAGTCTTATTGAAGTTACAGAAAGGCATGCAACCAGGTACATTTCCTGCTCATGGGTGCTTACAACCTGGATGGGATAATGAACATTTTCCTGAAAAGAATAAATATCAGGACCAGGTGGTATATGCTCCACATTCATGGTGCAGGCAGTAAGCGCCATAGGAATTCCAAAGAGCAGCCTTTCTTCCAGGGCTGGGCTCATCAGGGAGTTGACGGAGGGGTGGGACTTGAACTGGGTTTGTATAAAGAGCAGTACTTGAGTAACAGATCTTGGAAACCAGCAAGGGGAATGGCAGGAAGTACTGAGACAGGAGTCGGTGTGGGTGGCTGTTGAGGAGAAGGAGCGGATTTACTTGAGAATGGTTTGTGGCATGGAGGGCAGAAAATAAACATGACAAGGCAAAGTCAAGGACTCTGGTTGTCGGGATTCTGAAGGGATGGCAGGGAGTTTAGGCTTTATCCTGTAGGCAATATGGTTTGTCAAAGGTTTTAGAGCAAATCAAACAAAAACCATAATACTGTAGTAGGATGCTTAATTCGATAGCTGTGTATAGGATTGAAGGAGGGAAGAAACAGCCAGAAAGGTTGAATGGAAAACTGATTGAAGGGTTGGATGGTGGTTGAGGAAATGGAAAGAGGAATGCTTGGGTGCATGGATGGACTGAATGAATGCGAAGGAGGGACCCCAGGGATACTGAGAAGGAATAGACTGTAACTGATTGGATATAGCAGAACAGGTGAGGGAAACTGTAATGTTTGAGCTTTGGTGAGTAGCAAAGCAGTTCATAACTTTAAAAGAAAGGATGCTTATGAAACCCTGTGTTAATCAAAACCACAAGAGGAAAATTCTTGCCCTTAAGTAACTCACAGCCAAGTACGAGGAGACCACTGTGATCAGAGATGCCAGGTCAGAAGCATGTGCAGAGTCCAGGGAGGGGCTCACAGGAAGGAGTGGTCCTCGATTCTGGGGAGGAGGCAGATTGTCAGGAAGAGATTTATAAGGATGCGCTTAAACTGAATGCTGAGGGACCACTTGTTTGAGGAAGAAATCTGATGTTAGGGGTTGTCTTTGACTTCAGAGTTGACTCTGAGGTGAAGCAGAACATCTAAGTGGAAGCATTCATTCATTCATACATTGTTACAGAGGGACTTCTGTGTGAGGCTGCCTTTGGGCAGGAATGAAGGGATGAATGAGGCTCTCTCCCCATCCTGGAGGAGCTGCCCGTCCAGTGTGGGGAGGAACATTCACTGTATCCTTAGAGGTCTGTGTAGAGACTCGTAACCAACTGTGTGCTGCGGGGGACGCCGGATCAAAGGAGTGAACAGAACAGACCCGATTCCTCCTCTCGCAGAAGCCATCTGCTAGTTAAGAACTTTCTCATCAACAGGCTGAATTAGGCTAGGTAAGAAAGGACGGGTTGAAGGGAAGTGCCAAAGATGCAAAGAAAAGGAGCAGGGAATTCTTCTCAGACCATCTCCATCACCAGAAGGAGTGTCAGGACGTGAGGGTTTCATTCACCTCGGTTGGGGCCATCAGTCCGTCTGTAGGGGCTGGGGTTGGGCTGAGAATCAAGTGGCTCTGAGGGATGGATCCCAGTGTTGTAGGTGCCCCCTGATTGCGTGGTGACAGGCGTGTTCCTTTGAGAAGGCACCTTTGTAGCTGGCACCCTGAGCCCGGCATGCATGCCCTGGGACTTCTGTGCACCAGGGCGGTGCTGCCACGGAGCCCTGGCACTGACACCAACGTCTGTCACAAGACCCAAGGCTCATATCCTGGTTACAGAGAGGTCTCTGGAGAGTGGATGTTATGGGCTGAATTGTACTCCCACCTCCCATTTATATGTTGAAGTCTTAACCCTCTGTACCTCAGAAGGTGTCTGTATTTAAGATAGGTCTTTACAAGGTAATCAAACTAAAATGAAGTCATTGGCTATGGTTTTTCCATCCATGTACAGATGTGAGAGTCAGACTATTATGGTCCAACTATAAGGCTGAGCACTAAAGAATTGATGCTTTTAAACTGGTGCTGGGGAAGACTCGTGAGAGTCCTTTGGACAGCAAGGAGATCAAACCAGTCAATCCTAAAGGAAATCAACCCTGAATATTCACTGGAAGGACTGATGCTGACTCTGAAGCTCCAATACTTTGGCCACCTGATGCGAAGAGCCGACTCACTGGAAAAGACCCTGATGCTGGGAAAGACTGAGGGCAGGAGGGGAAGGGGCGACAGAGGATGAGATGGTTGGATGGGATCACCAACTCAGTGGACATGAGTTTGAGCAAGCTCTGGGAAGTGGTGAAAGACAGGGAAGCCTGGCCTGCTGCTGTCCATGGGGTTGCAAAGAGTCGGATACAACTGAGCAACTGAACAAGAGAGACCCTATTCAAGTAGAACTGATGTCCTTATAAAGAGGAAAGTTGGGCGTAGATGTGCTCACAGGGAGACGCCAGGTGAAGATGAAGGCAGAGGTGAGGAGTGATGGGGGCTGACTGAAGAATGTCAGAGGTCGCCCACAAACCAGCTTCGAGGGGAGTGGCCGGGCAATGAACCTCTCTCCAGGTTCTCAGCAGGAAGGTTACTTGCCCACACCTTGATTTCAGGCTTCCAGCCTCCAGAGCTGTGACAGTAAATGTCTTGCAGCCACCCAGACTGCGGGACCTACTCTGGCTGCCCTCGTGGACCCAGACAGAGGCTCAGGCGCTCAGGAGCCCGGGGGCCTCGAGACCACGGCGACATGGTCCCTGAGGGCCCTTCCCCTCCCCATGCTGTGGAAATCCGTGTTTTCTTTACGGGCTGGGAGAGTATCAGTCAGAAGCTTTGCTGTGACTGGCCGGCCCTCAGCTCCTTCAGAGATGCCATCGGCAGAGGGCCCGCCCTTCCCGCCTGTGTATTTGCTCCGGGTTGTTCTTGCTCAGGTGCTCAGCCGTGTCCGACTTCTCAGGGTTGATTTCCTTTACGATTGACTGGTGTGATCTTGCAGTCCAAGAGGCTCTCAGGAGTCTTTTCCAGTGCCTAAATACAGCAGGACCTCTGCAAATGCTCTGCTGGACAGGTGTTAGATTTATGAGTAGGCGAGTTAGCAAAGAAAAAACTTTCATACATGCTTGTGGTAGCGTTTGGCAAGATTTACTCCGTTGTGTAGCATTTTAATGAACTGAGAGTATTTCCACTCCAGGTCCTGGCATGAAGGGCGGGGAATCATTTCTGATCATCTTCACCCGTCGCCGATTCTGCCGGGCCTGGAGGTGTAAGGAAGTCATGGAAACAGATTGGTTAAGAAGGTCCTCTGGGCAAAGTATGGATCTGTTACCCATTGTTAGAGTTTTGGCAAAGCTTAGCTCTGGGGAAGGCTTCCCTGGTGGCTCCGACAGTTAAGAATCTGCCTGCAATCCAGGAGACCTGAGTTCGATCCCTGGGTTGGGAAGATCCCCTGGAGAAGAACCCACTCCAGTATTCTTACCTGGGAAGTCCCAAGGACAGTGGAGTCTGGTAGGCTGCAATCCATGGGATTGCAAACAGTCGGACACGACTGAGTGAGTAACACTGTAGCTCTGGAGAGTTAATCTGCTTTTGTAGAGACTAGCAGGAGGGTCCAGGGATCTGTGGCCCACCACTTGCTGGGGGGTGAGCAGCTTGCTCTGGGCTCACTGTTGTCCTCCAGAACTCTCCAGGATGTGTCCCCTGGCTCCTCACAGGGACTGCTCTCAGTAACCCAGTCTCTTGGGAATGGAATGTAATCACTCCACCTGCTGATTCAGCCCTTTTCTCTCACTGACTTTTTGGAAGTCTCAGAAGCAGCCAAATGATCATCATATCCAAGATTATCTTGGCATAGCCATTTGTGAGTTCTGCCTATAAAACTAAAGCTAGTGGCCATCCTTTTTTTTTTTTTTAATTTGCATTCTATTGCTATTTTTCATTTGTTAGGATTTTCCCCACTCCCTTGAAGTTTATATATGAGCTTAGACTGTGCCAGGCACCAGGCTAAAGGCTCTCTGTTAAATTAACCTTGTTGTTTCTTCACAATACGTCTGTGAAGGAGGTACTGCAGTCATCTCTGTTTTACAGATGGGGCTTCACAAGGTCAGTGACAAGATCAAGGTCACAGAGCCAGTAAATGCTGGATACGTGCCCAGCACGTGGATTCCAGAGCCCATGTCCTTAACCCTTGTATCACACGGTCATCTGTTTGGGTTTGAATACATTAGAGTTATAAAGGTGCTTGGAATGAGTCCTGCTCTCCAGTTTCAGTCTTACTTGGTGGATGTGGAGCAGGAGAAACACACGGAGCTTTGGGAACCCAGGAGGAGTTTGCACAGGGTTGGGATTCTGGAAGTGAAAACGTTAGTCTCTCAGTTACAAAGAGTCAGACATGACTGAGTGAGTAACACTGTAGATCTGAAGAGTTAATCTGCTCTTGTAGAGACTAGCAGGAGGGTCCAGGGATCTGTTGCCCACCGCCTGCTGGGGTTGAGCAGCTTGCTCTGGGCTCACTGTTGTCCTACGGAACTCTTTGTGTTTGACTCTTTGTGACGCTAGGGACTGTAGCCTGCCAGGCACCTCTATCCATGGGATTCTCCAGGCAAGAATACTGGAGTCGCCATTTCCTTCTCCAAGGGATCTTCCCGGACCAGGAGTTGAACCTGTGTCTCCTGCATTGGCAGGTGGGTTCTTTACCACTGAGCCACCAGGGAGTTCTGGAAGGCTCTCTGAAGGTGATGATGACTAAATTGGGACCTGGAGAACTTTTCCATAGAGAAATCACACAAACTAAGGCATGGAGGCCGGACTCCGAAAGACTGGGGGTGAACAGCAGCTCAGAGTAGCAGGGCAGTGGGGGCACGGAGAGGAGAGGGAGCGAGAGAGGAGTGGCAGACTTGGAGATGGAGAGAGGAGGGAGGCCAGGCTGGGGAAGGCGCTGTCTGATACACTAAGAAGTCGGGAAATCTCTTCCTGTGGAGAGCAGGGTGCTGCCGAAGGGCTCTGAAGATGAGTGAAATGTTTGGTTTTGTGGTTTACTTATTTATTTAAAAATATTTATTTGTGTGCAACCAGGTCTTATTTGTAGCATGTGTGATCATGTAAATGCTTAGTCGTGGTATGTGGGATCTAGTTCCCTGACTGGGGATTGAACTTGGGCCCCCTCTTAGCCACTGGACCCCCAGGAAGTCCCTGGTTTTGTGTTTTAGATACATCAGTGCCACTGTTCTTTGGAGGATGGATTGAAGGGAACAAGAGTACAGACAAGAAGACCAAGGAGGAAGATGTTAGTCCAGGTGGGAGGTGATGAGGGCTACGAGAGGAACGAGGATGAAGACGGAGAGGATGTTGAGACTGGCGGGTCCTGACAATTGAGTCCACGAGGCGCTGAGGGCCGGGAAGTCTAAACCGACACTGAGTGCTTAATACGTACCAGGTCTCGTTCTAAGTGGCCTATTTTAATTCATGTACTCCCACAATAGGGCTTCCCTGGTAGCTCCGTGGTTAAAGAATCCGCCTGCCAATGCAGGGGATGCAGGTTCGATCCCTGATCCAGGAAGATCCCCTGGAGAAGGAAATGGTAGCCCACTCCAGTATTCCTGCCTGGGAAATCCCATGGACGGAGGAGCCTGGCAGGCTACAGTCCCTGGGGTCGCAAAGAGTCGGACACGACTGAGTGACTAAACACCGACAACTCTCCCAGCTTTCTGAGGTCTCACAGGTGAGGATGTTGAAGCACAGAGAGGCTAGTGATTTGGCCCAAGGGCAGGCTCACAGCCGGGGTGAAGCAGAGATTCAAGTGCGGCTCTGTTACCCAGCCTCCCCACCCCCCCATCTTTGTAACCCTGCAGCATCTGTCCTGTGTGAGCTCGGAGGGCCGGGGGGAGCAGCAGGGAGGCATCTGGATGACCCCTCCTCCCCTCGCCACTGTCGCTCTTGCTGATGACCAAGTGCAGGGTGGTGCCGTTGACCAAGGGTTTAGAAGGCAGCAGAGGAAGATACCCGGCTCTGATTTCTGTGTTTTTAGTGGGAGATGCTTGGGGAACACCCAGTGGAGACATTCAGCTCAGTCCCTTCCTCTCGGAGCCTCTTGTCACGGAGCCCCCAGGGGCTTGTACACCTCCACTAATCATTACACAGCTTTACATTTAGATGACAGCCAGATAAGCAAAAAAAAAAAAAAGGTGGTGTCGAGTCTAAAGTCTCTCATAATCTGAAGTGATTCCTCTCTGTTTCCAGTTCACTGACTGGTTGGCAGATTAAAATGTGAAGGCTTGACGAGAAAATAATGAAGTGCTGCCAGCCTTCAGTGTCTGAGGCATAAAATTAAATTTAACGTTGTCTTACATGTCTGAAGCCTTGTCATCAGAAGGCTGGCCAGACAAATATGATTTAGAGGGTTAGGTTTTGAGAAATGAGCAGGAAAAATAAAATGTGGAATAAAAGAAGAGTGGGGATAATGCATTAAGAAAAAAAAAAAAAGAAAGCATATCCAATGGTTTTAAGCAGTCCTGTCTGATGGCTTTGTTTAATATCGCTTCCTCTTTTGCCTGCTTGGCCAGAGAATTCTGCTGTGTTGTGCAAGTTATCCTACTGATATTGGGAAATTCAGCCCCTCCTCTACCTCGTCCTGACCACCTTCTTCACCCCCTTCACCTCTTCTAATTCTCTGTGCATCTCCTATTGATTTTCTCCTTTCTTGGCCTTTTAGTCCCTGCCCCCTCCCCATGTTTTTTGGTCAGCTGCATGTTCAGTCTGGCTGGGGACTAATTTCCAAGCTCTGGAGTTAAAAGCTAAGATCTGGCTGTCCCCTTCCATCCTAGCTGAGTGCACCCTTTACCCAGCTCTTCCGTCCCCTTCTGTTTCAGCCTCACGTCTCTGTCCACAGTGGGATCTGGTGTCTGACGGCTACTGCTCCTCCGTGTGACGTCTTCAGAGGGCGTGGGCCAGCTCTGTGTCCTGGCCTTCAGGACTTGTCATTCCTGTCAATATTAGAAGCGAAATATAGGTCGGCCTCACGGTTCCCAGTGTTAAAAATAAGCGCTTCCTCCCCAGGCCGTGCGGGTTTGTAGATGGACATGGATTTTTCCCCCTTCCCACCAGCCCCCTTTCTCAGGGGCTTCTTGGAGTTTGGCTGATGCTACTCTCCGTATAGGCATACTAAGTCGCTTCAGTCATGTCCGACTCTGCGACCCCGTGGACTGTAGCCCGCCAGGCTCCTCTGTCCATGAGATTCTCCAGGCAGGAATACTGGAGTGGGTAGCCCTGCCCTTCTCCTGGGATTTTCCCGACCCAGGGATCGAGTCCAGGTCTCTGACGTCCCATGCACTGGCACTCGCGTTCTTTACCACTAGCGCTGCTCTGCGTAAGGGGGAGCCTGAAAAAGAAGAGGGGCTGGAATCATCTCCCTCGCAGACTCCATTCCCAAACATGAGATGGCCTGATCGCAAGTTGTGACTGGAAGCACTGAGCAGGCTTCCTCCGAGCTGTGGTTTGACGCACACTGACTGCTGGTAACTGCGGGGGGAGGAAACTCAGGTTCCTTTTTCTACAAAAGGCGGTCCTGGGATGGAGCCTGGGCAGAATCCCTCTGCTCCAGGACCACCCAGCAGAGCGCTCCTGCCGCAGCCACATGACCGGGCAGTGGGCTGCCTTACACCGTTGCTGCTAGGACCGGCCCTCTCAGCCTGCTCATCCCTGGTCCCTGCATTTGCGCGATCTCAGGGGCCTCGGCCCTTGTTCTGTGATGTGAATGAACATGCAGGAGGCGAAAGCAGAGCCTTCTAATGTATTGTTAATAACGTACGCTTCTCTCCTCCTGCCCTCTCGTTTCCTTCTTCTCCTTCTCTCTCCTCTTCTAGTTTGATTTGCCCTCTGATGTCGTTTCACCTTCATTCCATTTTGCCCTTCGACTCCTGCAAAACTTGGGAGATCAGTTTTCCTCCACATGAAGAGACATGGAACTCTGAGACTCGAACACTTAGAAATTTTTTTTTTTTGTTATTGGAGTAAAATTGCTCTACAATGCTGTGTTAGTTTCCACTGTACAACAGCATGAATCAGTCACGCTGCTGCTAAGTTGCTTCAGTCGTGTCCAACTCTGTGCGACCCCATAGATGGCAGCCCACCAGGCTCCCACGTCCCTGGGATTCTCCAGGCAAGAACACTGGAGTGGGTTGCCATTTCCTTCTCCAATGCTGGAAAGTGAAAAGTGAAAGTGAAGTTGCTCAGTCGTGTCCGACTCTTAGCGACCCCATGGACTGCAGCCTACCAGGCTCCTCCATCCATGGGATTTTCCAGGCAAGAGTGCATAGGTATACACATATCCCCTGCCTCTTGCGCCTCCCTCCCACCCCACCATCCCGCCCGCCTAGGTCATCACAGAGCACCGAAGTGAGCTCCCTGTGCTATACAGCAGGCTCTCACTAGCTATGTTTTACACACGGAAGCGTGGATATGTCAGTCCCAACCTCCCTGTTCTGAGTCTTTGAATAGATCTTCACCTCTGCATTTCTCAGACAAGTCTACTCGACAAGTGACTGCAGTGCCTGCTAGGGGACCGCAAAGAGAAGGCTGCTTCAGCTTTTGGACTTCTCATCAGCCACTTCTGCAGTGTCCCGGCCAGTCTCAAAACCCAAACTCATGCCTGCCTTCCCATAGCTGGAATCAGTGTTGCTTTTCTGGTTGAAAATGGAACGCCCGAGTCAGCCTCGGATGTAAGCATTTTCCAAGGCTTCAAGGCAAAGGCATGTATCCTGATTTGTCTCTCACCCTTCTGAACTGGATTTTCTCGGGGGTTTCTGTTGGGCTGGTGTGTGTTGGTTGTTTTTCTTCGAAACAGGAGGAGGGGAGAGGGGGAGAGAAAAACAGCTAGGAGGGGGCCAGGCAGCTATGAAGGCATTTACCACATAAATGGTGGGTCAAGCAGAAGTGTTAAGGGTCCCTGGTTTTCTAAAGCTGTACTCCAGGCCAAAGTGAATATGAATATGGTTTCTTAGGGAGTAGACTAGGAGGGCTCCAAAGGAGTGACGGGGGCGGGGGGACCCTCTGTGAACACAGGGGCTTCCTAGGTGGCGCTAGCGGTGAAGAATCCTTCTGCCAGTGCAGGTGACGCAACAGAGGCAGGTTCGATCCCTGGGTTGGGAAGATCCCCTGGAGGAGGAAATGGCAACCCACTCCAGTATCCCATGGACAGAGGAGCCTGACGGGCTACAGTCCCTGGGACCGCAGAGAGTCAGGCACAACTGAGGGACTAGACAGCAGCAGCAGCAGCTGTAGGAACAGCCTTCTCTCTCAGCCCAACAAGTGCCAGACTCCTGAGGGCACGGGGAGCAGACCCTTCCACGGCTGGAGCCCACCCTCTGGAGGAAACCCTAGGGCGCATCACCTTATGGATTCAGCCTGACCCCTGTTTTACACTGAGTCCTTGTCCGGTCACTTGGCTTTCTACAGTTCCATTTCTTCATCTGGAAAAAGGGAGGGTTGGGCAGGAGCTGTGCTACTCAATACTGGCTGTAGAACAGAATCGCCGGGGACCCTTTAACCACCCTGCACCTAGAAATATGCCTGGTTAATTTGCTCTCAGGTAAGAGAGGCCTGGCGTTGGTGGCTTATAAACCTCCCCAGGTGATGCTTCTGGGGAGCCAGGCTGAGAAGCTCTGCCCAGCTCAGGATCAGAATGTGCATGTGAATTACATGGATCTTGTTCAATTTCAGACTCTACTTCCACGAGTTCCTGGGGAGCCAGAGGTTCTGTCCTTCCAGCAGGCTTCTGGCAAGGCTGGTCCTCAGACCGTGCTCTGAGCAGCAAAAGCGGGGATGGTCTTCAAGGTCTTTGCAGCTCTGATATTCTGCTGCTGCTGCCTGCTGCCAAGTCGCTTCAGTCGTGTCCGACTCTGTGCAACCCCAGAGATGGTAGCCCACCAGGCTCCCCCGCCCCTGGGATTCTCCAGGCAAGAACATTGTAGAATGGGTTGCCATTTCCTTCTCCAATGCATGAAAGTGAAAAGTGAAAGTGAAGTTGCTCAGTCGTGTCCGACTCAGCGACCTCATGGACTGCAGCCCCTCAGGCTCCTCTGTCCATGGGATTTTCCAGGCAAGGGTACTGGAGTGGGTTGGCACTGCCTTCTCCATCTGATATTCTACACTTCCTTAATTATTTCCTTGGCAGGGAGAGGGCAGGGAGTGAGTGAAAGAGAAATTATTTTAATGGTGTAGTGGGAGTAAGTTCCCGTTCATCACTGGAGTGAAACGATGTCTTTGGGAAAATGTGACAGTATTTGGCAGGTAGGGTTCAGTTTGTATCTGTTTTCAATATTGAACTCGGTTTAATTAGGGAGAAAAAGGAAAAGAATACATGCGTGTTGGGGTGTGTGTGTGTGTGATAGAGAGAGAGAGAAAGAGAGAAATAGAACTTGCATACGTGCATGTGTGTGTTCAGTCATGTCTGACTCTTTGCAACCCCATGGACTGTAGCCCGCCAGGCTCCTCTGTCCATGGGATCTTCCAAGTCAAGAATGCTGGAGCGGGTTGCCGTTTTCTCCTCCAGGGGATCTTCCTGACCCAGGGATCAAACCACATCTCCTGTGTTTCCTGAATTGGAAGGTGGATTCTGTACCACTGAGCCATCTGGGAAGCCTGAGAAATAAAGAGAAATACAGAGACAATGAAAGGGAGGAATGAATGAATGTTTGAGTGTTCCTAGGGTGAATGTTCTGAAGAAATGAGTTTTAAGAGGGGATCAAAGGGCATGTGTAGATTCTCCAGGCCCAGTTATGGTGAGGAGACTAGAGAAGAGGGGCAGGTTTTATTCAGCTGGGACTGAAGGTGGAGCTCTCGCTCCCAGAGCAATTCAGAGGCCAGGAGACTCCATCTCCTCAGTACTGTCTCATCCCTGTGCTAAGCAGCTCTTTGCTTAATTTATTCCTGAAATTCTAGGGACAGTTTTGGGCTTATCAGAACTTCCCATCATTTGAACCTAGGAGTAGATGTGAGATTGTGCCTTTCTTGGTCAGAAAATTTCAGCTGGCTGCTTTCAAAAGGCTCTCTCCTTGTACCTCCCCAGCCCTTCAGCTTGACCGTGAGCCACGAACACTATCTTGGAATGTGAAGACTCAGTCCAACTTCTGCACAATTAAATATGTCTTTTAAAGTCAAGGTCAGCCTTAGAGATGGTGCCTGCATTTTTGCCTTCTGCTTTTCCTCATCTTGATAGAAGTACAGATTCCTATACATGAATGAAGTTCCCCCGGTTTAAAATTATATTTAATTCAGATTAAACACTTCAGCCTTTGTGATAGTGATTCTCCTGCCCACATAATTATGGGGATTTGTTTTGCTTGAGCACAGGTCTCACGCAGAGCAGTATTTCTTGCTAGAATTCACAATCCAGGATTTTGTCACTGTCCTATTTTCAGAGATTCCTCCAACTTGTGGTTAAAAGGAGAAGAATGTTTTTGTGATAAAGATGTTTTCCAGTTTAGAAAAAGGCAATTTCTCTCCGTGGCATCATTTTAATCCCCTCCCCTCCATAAGAAGGATTCCTCATAGCCTCACTTTACACATCTATCTAATGGGAATACCAATTCTACCCCAATTCTTGTGCGGATCAGCTGAGGTAAAAGTCCTGAAAGCAAGGCTAAGGCATCAGGTATTAGTCACATCTTTTCCTCCTCCTTCCTTTCCTCTAATTCTTATTTCTTTCTCTGCCTCAAATGCATTAGCTCCTGGCCTCCTTGGCACTTTGATCATTAGGTCATTCAAGAAACATTCTCCAAGCACTTATGAGACCGGCCTTGTGCCAGGTACCGAGAAAGGAGCTGAAAGACCACCACTGTCCTCGAGGAGGACACAGAAGGAGGTGACCAGGATACAGGATAGCAGGTTGGATTATAAAGGAGGGGTGCCTAACTCAGCCTGGCTGAGGATGGAAGGAGGTGGGAGTAGAGGGCCCAGGTGGTCGCGGAAGGCTTACAGAGAAGAATGATAAGTGGGAGTTAGCCAGACAGAACGAATGGGGAAGTGAAAGAACATGTGATTTCAGCAAACTGAAAATAGTTTCAGTGGTTCTTGTGGGGACCAAGCTATCAATAATAAGATTCCCTGAAGGTTAGGATTGAGTTTAGGGGCTTCCCCAGTGGCTCAGTGGTAAAGAATCAGCCTGCAATGCAGGAGACGGAGTTCCATTCCTGGGTCACGAAGATCCCTTGGAGAAGGAAATGGCAACACTCTAGTATTCTTGTCTGGGAAATCCTGTGGACAGAGGAGCCTGGCGGGCTACAGCTTATGGGGTCACAGAGAGCCTGAGTGAGCATGCACGCACGCAGGACTGAGTTTGTCTTTCACATGGTATGAGTGATTTTCTGACCCCTTGTGGAAGAATGAGTATTTTGAATTATCCTTTTTGTAAGGATAAGGGATCAGCTTGTTCCCAAGGATGTGCCCTGCTGCCAGGAGTTAGCCATCCACTTGCAGCTCGAAGAGCAGAACTGGAGGACCCTGGTGGGGAGTGAGCCCCTGACCATGGTTCCACCAGTCCAGTGCTCTGTCCAACTGAGAAAACTCATGCAGGCTCCTCGTGGTGTTGGCCCTGACCTTCGAATTGGGAATTCGCAGACGTAATCCTTTACAGCAAGACCTTTCAAACTGCAGGTTGCAAGCCATATTTCATGTTATGTAGGTTAGAAAATCAATAGGTTGCAACCAGCATTTTAAACAATGAAGTAGAAGAGACTAGAATATCAGAATACAGCCCACAAATAAGGACTAGTATTGTTTAGTGAAACCTGTGCTAGTACTTGATGCAAAATGCCTTTATTTTTGGCTGTACCAGATCTTAGTTGGGGCATGCAGGGTCTATTTCCCCGACTAGGGATTGAACCTGGGACCCCTGCATTGGGAGAGCAGAGTCTTAGCCACTGAACTACCAGGGAAGTCCCCAGAATGCCTTGTTTTACTGAGGATCATGGAAAAGAGAATTTGAAATACACTGGACTGTATAGTGCTAGGTCAAGGATGCTAAGATATTTCCTCTTGTTTTCTAACTTCAGTTGATTCATCGTGGCTGGCTGGGGGACAGGAGTGAAAACAGTTCAGAGGTGGTGCCTAGACTTAGCGAGAAAGTGCATCATGGATTAGCAGTGCTTAACATGGCCTTACAGCAGTGGCCGGGGACCACAGGGCCTGTGCATTTGTCCTCCTTGTGGAAGGCTCTATATAGGTTAAAAGTAGTTGCTAGGGCCTTCCCTGGTGGTCCATCATTTAAGGGGCTTCCCAGGTGGCACAGTGGTAAAGAACCCGTCTGCCAAAGCAAGAGCCATGGGAGATGCAGGTTCCATATTTGGGGTTGGGAAGATCCCCTGGAGGAGGAAATGGCTACCCACTCCAGTATTCTTGCCTGAAGAATCCGATGAACAGAGAAGTCTGGTGGGCTACAGTCCATAGGGTCAAAAAGAGCTGGACACGACCGAAGCAACTTAGCATGCATCCACGGTGCACACATGTATATATGTAGTTACATGTACATGTACACATACATACACAGATACCTACACATACTTCAGTGTAGTTTTCATTAATAAGAAACCTCATTATAACAAAGAATTTAAATGGCTATTATTTGCTAATGAGATAGCTTGAAACATTTCAGTCTGTTAAATAGTTTGGAAAGATACTTTTAGGGCTCATCTAGTTGATTTCCATTTAGAAAGGGAAAGATGACAAAGACTGACTTGATTAAGCCATGTGCTCTGAGACAGACATTTGTATTAATAACTTGAAATTTTCATGTATTAGGAAGCTACTGCCCAGACTGGTGTTCACAGGGGCTGGGTTTTCTCAGTCCTTTGAGACCAAAAGGCTTAGTGGAACATAAAGAAAGTGTTTCAAGTCGTACCAACAATGGCCCATATAACAAAGAACCAAGTATCTGGTCCTCCCGACTCTGCTTTCCAGCACTTGTTCAGCAGCTCGTTCATTTATTCCAAAATATTTATGGTGGACCCAGTGTTCACTTGATGCCATGCTCACAGAGCTCTTTGCTAAGCACTTGAGGTACAGCAGAAACCAAAAGCAGGCTTGGCCCCAGTTCTCGTGAAGTTTGAAGGTAGTGAGAGAGACAAGCAGAGAGAGAGGAGAATGCAGGTGTGCGATGTGAGGAAGGAACACAGGTCTCTGAGCGTAGAGCAGAGATTCCAACTTAGACTGTTTTTCTCCAGTCCAGGGCCTCTGGGGAAGGCACATTCTTTGGGATTTGCTGCAGAATTTGAGAGGAACTTTGTACCACAGAGCCCTCAGCAAACAATTTCCACTTGACCCTTAAACATGAACTTAACGCATACGATCTTCAATATATGCAAATCAATCAATGTGGTACACTATATTAACAAACTGAAGAATGAAAACCACACAATCATCTCCATAGATGCAGAAAAAGCTTTCGACAAAATTCAACATCCATTTGTGATTAAAAAAAACTCTCCAGAAAGTCGGCATGGAGGGAGCCTACTTCAACATAATAAAGGCCATATACAACAAACCCGTGTGTGTGTGTGTGTGCATGCTAAGTCACTTCAGTCATGTCTGACTCTTTGCAACCCCATGGACTTGTTGCCTGCCAAGCTCCTCTCTCCATGGGATTTTCCAGGGAAGAGTACTGGAGTGGGGTGCCATTGCCTTCTACATGGAGGGAGCCTACTTCGACATAATAAAGGCCATATACAACATACTCGTGTGTGTATGTGTGTGTGTGTGTGTGTGCATGCTAAGTCGCTTCAGTCGTGTCTGACTTTTTGCAATCCCATGGACTGTAGCCTGCCAGGCTCCTCTGTCCATGGGATTCTCCAGGCAAGAATACTGGCTTGGGTTGCCATGCCCTCCTCCAGGGGATCTTTTCAGCCCAGGGATCACACCAGCGTCTCTTACGTCTCCTGCACAGGCAGGCGGGTTCTTTACCACTAGTGCCACCTGGGAAGCCCACAGCAAACCCATAGCAAACATTGTTTTCAATGGTGAAAAACTGAAAGCATTTTCTCTAAAATCAGGAGTAAGATAAGAGTGTCCACTTTCACCACTATTTTCAGCGTAGCCTTGGAAGTCCTTGCCATGGCAATCAGGGAAGAAAAAGAAATAACACTGCGTGTGAAATGGGCTTCCAAACCCTCCCCTCCTGGGCAGCCTTCAGACCTTTTAATCAGAGCTTTCTCTTCTTCCCCTCAATACCCTCTCTTAAAGCAGACATAATTACCTGCCTTTTGATCCCACAACTCTTTTTTTGCTACCAGCAGCTCTCTGGTGCAGGCGGAAATACAGCTGTATTCTCTGAGACTCAAAAGGCTCTTCACAACTTCCCTGAATCTTTAAGAACATTTTTCTGGAAACAGTTTTATTAGCCTTGAAGCATCCTCTCATCCATTGTCCCTATCACCCTCTTTTATCAAAATTGTATAATGTGGGATTTAAGTATTTTTGAATGTTTTAAAAAATTTTTTATTGGAATATAGTTGATTTACAATCTTATGTTAGTTTCTAGTGTAGAGCAAAGTGATTCGGTCATACATATATATCACGGTCATACATATACATCACAGTCTTACTCTTTTCGAAGGGCACTTATTTATTTCTAACTTCAAATTTCTTTTTATCACCTCTTGCGTGTGTGGACCAATAATTCCTTTTTTAATCAATATTTTTTATTGAAGTTTAGTTGATTTACAATGTTGTGTTAATTTTTGTTGTACAACAGCGTGATGCAGTTATATATATACATTCTTTCTTAAAGTATTCTTTTAAAGTATTATTGTGGTTTATCATAGGATATTGACATGGTTCTCTGTGCTATATGGTAGGACCTTGTGGTTTATCTACTCTCTATATAAAAGCTTACATCTGCTAACCCCAAACTCCAACTCCATCCCTCTCCCAACTCCTCCTGCTTGGTAGGAGTTAGCACCAGTCTGTTCTCTGTTGGACCAGTAATTCTTAAGCAGACATATTGGATGTGTTATTTCCCCACATGTTGCTTGCTCAGACTGTTACGTGCCTCTTCCCTATCTCTAGTCTGTGCACTCAGCTGCCTTTACACACTGAGAGTGGGGAGGTGGGTCTCCGAGTTACCAGTGCAGGAGACCCTTGGCTGTGCAGTGCCCTGGCCCCTGCCCATGGCCATCTCACTCCAGCTCTGGCTCTTAGCCACCTTGTTGAAAACAGCCACTAGGGCAGGTATTTTTGTGGACTGTGTGCCACCCACTGAGCTGTGTACTTTATGTACTATGTATTCCTCACCATGATTATATGAGGCAAATCTTTTATTCTCACTTACAGATGAGGAAACCAAGGCTTAGAAGAATTAAGTAACCTGCCTCAGTTACACAGCTGCAAAGTGTAGAAATGGGATTTGAACCCAGGAAATCTGTTCCATAGTCCTTACTCCTAGCTACTAATTTATATTGACCTCACAAATAAATATAAAATATCGTTAGGAGTATAAAGCCTGTAGTCATTTCAGATAAATAACTCCGAAATCAGCATGAGGCTAAAACTGACCATTGTAAACAGGACATGAGGCGATTTATTTTTTAATGTATTTTTGGCTGCGCTGGGTCTTCATTGCTGCACAGGCTTTCTGTGCAGCAGGGGCTGCGGTGAGCAGGGGCTACTCATTGTGGTGGCTTCTCTTGTTGCAGAGCACAGGCTCTAGAGTATGTGAGCTGAGTCATGTGGAACCTTCCCAGACCAGGGATCAAACCCACATCCCCTGTATTGGCAGAAACGTCCTTAACCATTGGACCACCAACGAAGCCCAAGGCAGTGTTTTGAACGACTTCTAGGGCAGTGATTCTTCACGTCTCCATCTCACAGGTCTCCTTGAAATGTGAGTCTGTGGTGTGGTTGGATGACTTAGAGTGAAACTGTATGGTGTTGGCACTCAGGGCTCTTCCTCTCTAGAATCATGGTGTGGCTTCTGCAAGATGGATGTGTTTTTGTAATATGGAGACACTCAGCAGTTTCCAAGAATGATACATTATCCATTTGACCCAGTTTGTATTGTTCTTTATTTTTTCTCTTTATGTGCATGCTTTGTTTCCTTAAATAAGACCCTAAGCTCCTTGAGAACAATGTCCTTGAATGACTCATCCGTTGTGAATGGTGCTTATTGATGGTGGTGGTAACGACTGCAGCTACTGCTGTCTCCTCCCACTGGCCTTTCCCACTGAAGGGTGTTGTTCTCTGAGTACGTGACTGGCTGCCTGCTAACCCAGTTCTGCAGCATCTGATGATAAATCGAGCACACTGAATCCTCTTTGTTTCTTCCTATTTTGTGTTCTTCTTCCACTAGCCTCTGTAAATTCACTTGCACTGTTTCTTGGGTCTCAGAGTTGTTTGGAATCTGCTACAGTAGGTTTCAGGGCTTCCCTGGTGGCTCAGTGGTAAAGAATCCACCTGCTAGTGCAGAAGACTCAGGTTCAGTCTCTGGTCTGGGAAGATCCCCTGGAGAAGGAAATGGCAACCCACTCCCGTATTCTTGCCTGGGAAATTCCAGGGACAAGGGACCTGGCAGGCTATAGTCTATGGAATTGCAAAAGAGTTGGACACGACTTAGTGACTAAACAGCAACAACACAGTAGGGTCCAGACGATATATTATATCCCAGCATCTGTGGACTCAATAACAAATTTTAAAATTCCATTTAGTTGGAATGATAAAGAGGCTTTGCAAGCTTTTTGCCTCTGTAGCTCAGAGGTTGCAGCAGTTGTGGTCATTCTCAGCCATGCAGGTGTTAAAAGTAAATGTCACTCCCAATGGATTGTTCCAACTTAAATTTAAAATCCTGGCATCTTTAGCCTGGCAATTAGAAGTACACACAGCTGAATATGATGTCCTCTTCTAGGTGTGTCCATGTGTGTGGAAATAACAGTTCATTCCTGTATCTCTCTCTCCTCCGACTCCCTCCGCTGTACCCTGTGCTTACTGAGTTAAATTTGCTCTTAGACCTGAGCTTGGTAAATTCTCCCTTCTGGAGAAAGGTTTATTTAGGTCTTCTGCCCATTTTTTGATTGAGTTGTTTGTTTTGATGATATCAAGCCTCATGAACTATTTGTATTACTGAATTTTGGAGACTAATCCCTTGTCAGTCACATCACTTGCAAATATTTTCTCCCAATCTGGGGGTTGTCTTTTTGTTTTGCTGTGCAAAATCTTTTTGAGTTTAATTAGGTAAATTCTCCCTTCTGGTTTCTGGACAGTGCATGGGCCTGGCTCACCTTTTCCCGTCTCCTAGTTTGGCTCTGTCTAAATTCTGGTTCCTACTTAAGTCTTGGGAAAATTAAATCCATCTCCTTGAGGTTAGAACAGGGCTCAGGAAACTGATTAAATTCTTCCCAACCCTAAATCCTCTGCTCTTCTGTGGGGTTACTTCTTCGTGCAGCAAAATGAGCCAAAGCCTCCACTCAGATCCCCAAGTAATTCTTCCTGCCTTCTGCAGTTTATTGAATTCATCCTTCTTGAGACTGACTTGACTGTGGTCTCAAACATCAGCTCTGCCTTTCTGCCTTCCCAGCTCCATAGGCCTGAGCCAAAACCTTTCAGGAGTGCTGGTTTCCTTATTTTACCCTGCTTCTCCATGCTTTTGCCCTCACTGATGTCTGGTTTTCTCCTAATGCCAGGGGCAGGAGTGCAGTGCCATGGAAAATGCCCTTAAAAAATTTTTTTTTTTTGCTATGCCGAGTCTTTGTTGAACTCGGACCGCCTGCATTGGGAGCACAGAGTCCCAACCACTGGACCACCAGGGAAGTCCCAGTCCCTTATCTGCTAAGTGTCACTTTCCTTACTTTTCATTGTAATTAAGGTCATCTGTCTGTAAGAGGCACTGTGAAAATTGTGAAGTGCTTAGCACTATGCCTGGGGCATAGTAAGTATTCAGTCTATATGTATGGTCAATGTTATAATTATGTTAACTTCTGTTTGAATATTATCAAATCTCTCCCATTTACTTGATCATTTCTTTGGAGAAGATGTTTTAGTTTAGCAAACATGATTTAGTCTCTTGCCTTTACCTTATCAGTCACCTATTTGTCCAGATTTTCATGGAACGTGTAACATGTATGAAAGAAGGACTTGTTGTATGGGATGGAATAGTCAATTGATAATAGCTGATACTATTCAAAATTGAGATGAGAACCTGCCTGATCTGAACAGAGGAATTTTATAAGTTCAAGTTTAAACTTGATGGTCCATTCTAGCACATCAAAATATGTCATCATGGTCTCAGAAGAAAGCCAAAGAGAAAGAAAAAAGGCAAAATGTACATCAGAGAATGAGAATTCTCTCCAGGAAAGAGAGATTTACAGCAACTCATTTCAACAACATCTTTTTTTTTTTTAATTAATTGCTTTGCAATATTGTGTTAGTTTATACTGTACAGCAAAGTGAATCAGCTATTCATATACACATATCCCTTCCTTTTTGCATTCCTTTCCCATTTAGGAAAGAAGTCACCACAGTGCATTAAGTAGTGTCCCTGGTGGTATACAGTGTGTTTGCATTAGTTACCTATTTTACGCATACTATCAATAATGTATATGTGTCAATTCCACTTTCATCTTCCTTCACTGAAAAGCATTCCTTAACTTCTGAGGGCTCAAGCCCGGTCACCTGGGATATCCTTTTGAGTAATTTCCTCTGCTTCTTGTTTTCCTGCAGCCTGGTCCTAATTCAAATACAATGGAAACCACCCTTCAGATACAAGGGAAACTGCTGTCCCTGTCTGCATGTTTGACTCCGGTTGTCATAGGAATTCAGTTCTCGTATCTCTGGTGTGGGCAATAGTTTCACAAAGCAATTCTTCCTAATAATGGAAGCTTATGCGGTACTTTTTGGGACCTAGGCATAGTCCTCTGCCCTTTAGAGGCATTAAGCCGTTTAATTTTCACAGCCAGCTTGGGGGTAAGTACTATTACATTCCCATTGTTGCAAACAAAGAAACTGAGATATAGATTCAATAACTTACTCAGGGTTGCGCACCTGGTGTTTGGCCAAGCCAGCGTGTGATCCTCTGGAGCCTGCCTTTAGCGTCTGTCCTTTTCACCACCCCTCTTTACTGCTCCTTACCTCTCTTAATTACATGCAGTGCACTCTGATACTTTCTACTCTATAATTTGTTTTCTTATTTTTTTTACATATTTGAAATTTTTTATTTTATTATACTTTACAGTGTTGTGTTCATTTCTGCTATACAGCAAAGTGATTCAGTTATGTGTATACATATATCCCCTCGTTTTTGGATTTCCTTCCCCTTTAAGTCACCACAGAGCATTGAGCAGAGTTCCCTGAGCTACACAGTGTATTCTCATTAGTTACCTATTTTATACACAGCATCAGTAGTTTACGTATGTCAATCCCAATCTCCTAATTCATCTCACCGCCCCCTTTCCCCACTTGTTGACCATACATTTGTTCTTTATGTCTCTGTCTCTATTTTTGCTTTGCAAATAAGGCCATCTAAACCATTTTTCCGGGAGAAATATCAATAACCTCAGATATGCAGATGATACCACCCTTATGGCAGAAAAGGAAGAACTAAAAAGCCTCTTGATGAAAGTGAAAGAGGAGAGTGAAAAAGTTGGCTTAAAGCTCAACATTCAGAAAATGAAGATCATGGCATCTGATCCTATCACTTCATGAGAAATAGATGGGGAAACAGTGGAAACAGTGTCAGACTTTATCGTTTTGGGCTCCAAAATCACTGCAGATGGTGATTGCCGCCATGGAATTAAAAGACGCTTACTCCTTGGAAAGAAAGTTATGACCAACCTAGATAGCATATTGAAAAGCAGAAACAAAAGTCCGTCTAGTCAAGGCTATGGTTTTTCCAGTGGTCATGTATGGATGTGAGAGTTGGACTGTAAGAAAGCTGAGCACCAAAGAACTGATGCTTTTGAACTGTGGTGTTGGAGAAGACTCTTGAGAGTCCTTTGGAGTACAAGGAGATCCAACCAGTCAATCCTAAAGGAAATCAGTCATGACTCATTGGAAAAGACTTTGATGCTAGGAGGGATTGGGGGCNATGCTAGGAAGGATTGGGGGCAGGAGGAAAAGGGGACGACAGAGGATGAGATGGCTGGATGGCATCACCGACTCAATGGATGTGAGTTTGAGTGAACTCCAGGAGTTGGTGATGGACAGGGAGGCCTGGTGTGCTGCAATTCATGGGGTTGCAGAGTCGGACATGACTGAGCGACTGGACTAAACTGAACTGATACCGTTTTTCTGGATTCCGCATATATGTGTTAATATGTGACAATATTATTTAATGTGTCTCAATGTGACTTGAGAAATGATCCCACAGCTCTGATGGTACTGGCACGGAGCTTGAAAACCACTGGCCAGACTCTCTCTATTGGGAAAGGACCTGCCAGTCTGCCTTAGTCCGGTAACTGAAACATTCCATTCGTGTCTCTCCTTGTTTGGAAGCCACGCTCACCCAGCAATGCGGGGCTTAGAATTTGGTCTCCCATAGAGGTCTGCCTGCAGAGAAAGAACTAATGTCGTATGGACTTCAGGTATCCCTGTGAATTAATAGATTGTCCCTCTGGTTCAGGCTCTGAGGCTGGAAGATGTGACTCTGTCCCCAGGAAATGGATTTTTTGAGAAATGGAGTCATCAGATCAGGCTTCAGTGCCCAGGAGGCTGAAGGCCGCACCCTGGACCTTGTCAGAATCCTCAAGGTCCACCCTGAGATGTCTTTCGTAGGATAGCCTGCAAGATTTCTTCCTGGGGTGGCGATTCCCAGCGTTGAGGAGGGGCTGCAGGAGCATGATTTATGTTTCCACAGCACTGAGCATCGTTTGTTCCGCAGTCAGAAACAGAGCTCTGTGCCCTTGTTCCTCGTCTAATATATATCCTCATTGACTCACATAGCTTCTCACAGAAAAGAAATGCACGCTGCTTTCCCACCTGAGCTTTATTATGCGGCATGAATAAATGTAACACATAACCTGCAAATAATTGATTGAAATGCGATCCCCCTTTTCCTCTCACGCCAGTGATCTCTCAGAAGATGGTCTCCAGTGAGGCCAGGTCTGCATGTATTATGCATCTCTATGATTATGCATTAAATTCTGGAGAACTAGCAAGTGATACCTAAATTCTTCAAGCATATTTGGTTATGCTAAATAATTGATAGCATCTTTTATTTATAAAAATTTACCTGCTGGAATTTCAGAACCAGAGGTTCTGCCAACCCATCTTCTCTATTAGATTTCAGCTTCCCGGCTTTGAAGTCCAAAGCCTCACCCACAGATCTCAATCTTTGAAAGCTCTTAGGCGGGTCGCCAGGATGAAGTCCTGCATTTCCAGACAAGTGAGATGGACAGACCTGAAGCCAACACCTGTTCTGACCTCTTCCCACAGTCATGGGGACAAAGCTTACAAAGACCTTCAGCACCTGGGCAACTTACTTCCAAGTTTATAGCCTCAGTAGCTAGAAGATCCTAAATGGTGAACAGCGAGGGACTTTCTGGATTTGGACAAATGTAATCATGTAGTGAGATAAGTTATAAGCCCTGCTAGTTTGTATGAAGGGAAGGATCACGTGAGCAAAGAGAAGTCTTTGCTTGGGAAAAGTCTGTCTTGGGAAAAGGAGAATTGAACAAAGAGGATGTTTTTTGTCTTGAAAAGTATATTCTGCAGGGGTAGGGTTGGGAGGAATTGGGAGTTTGGGATTGACATATATGTACTATTGATACTATGCAGAAAATAGGTAACTAATAAGAACTTACTGTAGAGCACAGAGAACTCTACTCATTGATCCCCGGTGACCTAAATGGGAAGGAAATCCAGAAAAAGAGGGGATGTATGTATACATATAAGTGGCTACCCATTCCAGTATTCTTGCCTGGAGAATTCCATGGACAGAGGAACCTGGCAGGCTATAGTCCATGGGATGGCAGAATCAGACACGATTAACATTTTCACTTTCAAAGAAGTTGATACAAAAAAAGAAAAAAGTATATTCGGGTGAACAGAATAAATTAACCAGCACGTCCAACAAACACAATCAGTGGTGTCATCAAAATATTGCTTTTTCTCCTTGTCACTCTTTAAATTTTATTGAATAGAGGAAGGTGGATGTAAAAACTCAGCAGGCCTGTGACTTTTCAACTCGTTCTTAGGAAATAGTCCTCATGTCATTCTAAGTTGCACGCTGTCTCAATTCAGAAATTAGGATGTCCAGGCCAAGGTGACAGTTGGACCTTCGAACTTGAGTGAATGTTGACCCTCTTCTCCTTTCTATTCTGAAGCCCGCGTCAGGCTGGGGGCCTGCCTTGGGAGCGATGGTGGATAAGTGACAGTCGCCTGTGGTCTCTACCTCGTGCCTTTCCCCTCCCTATAGTTTTGTTTGCCAGCTAGTTTTTGAGTCCCTGAGGATTGGGTGGGCAGGTTAGGAACAAAGGACTCAGCAAGGTTGGTTTCCCACTCTCTGAACCAGGCCAGTGTTCGATGGACTCTTTCCCTTGTTGGGCCTTGTGGCGGGGTCTTTAGAAACCCACATTATTGGCCATCTCTCTCCTACAGTCCTCTGGGCATTGTTGTTGTTCAGTCGGGAAGTCATGTCCAACTTTTTGCGACCCCATGGACTGCAGCACGCCTGGCTTCCCTGTCCCTCAGTATCTCCCAGAATTTGCTCAAATTCATGTCCATTGAGTCAGTGATGCCACCCAACCATCTCATTCTCTGTTGCCTCCTTCTCCTCCTGCCCTCAGTCTTTCCCAGCATCAGGGTCTTTTCCAATGAGTCAACTCTTCACATCAAGTGAAGCGAAGTATTGAATTTCAGCTTCAGCGCCAGTCCTTCCAATGAATATGCAGAGTTGAGTTCCTTAAGGATTGACTGGTTTGATCTCCTTGCTGTCCAAGGGACTGTCAAGAATCTTCTTCAGCACCACAGTTTGAAAGCATCAGTTCTTCAGCACCCAGTCTTCTTTATGGTCCAACTTGCACATCTGTACATGATTACTGGAAAAACCATAGCTTTGACTACATGAACTTCTGTTGGCAAAGTGATGTCTCTGCTTTTTAGTACACTGTCTAGATTAGTCATACCTTTTCTTCCAAGGAGCAAGCGTCTTTTAATTTCATGGTTTCAGTCCCTGTTCGCAGTGATTTTGGAGCCCAGAAAATAGAGTCTGTCACTGTTTCCACTTTTACCCCATCTATTTGCCTTGAATTGATGGGACCGGATGCCATGATCTTTGTTTTTTGAATGTTGAATTTTAAGCCAGCTTTTTCACTCTCCTCTTTCACCCTCATCAGGAAACTCTAATTCCTCTTTGCTTTCTGCCATAAGGTTATTATGAGGCAGATGTTTGTTGATGTATATCTGAGGTTGTTGATGTTTCTGGGCGTAAGAAGGTGCATCTGTATTCCAGGAGATCTCTTATGTTTTCTTTCTAAGTTCAGTGTACATCCCCACTTTCTTGCTGCTGAGGTCTTTCTGCCTCTGTAGGTGGGCCTATGAGACTGGAGCCAAGCTGATCCCACCCCAGCTTTCTCTTCGAAGTGATCACATTTGGTTCACAAGACACATGTCAGCCAAGAAACCCCAAAAGAGCGTACCGGCCCCCCCACACCTCTGCCTTACTGCCACAGCCCTCTCTGTATAGAAAGCATGAATCTAGGGCCCACCATGTGTGCTGTTTGCCAGCTCTACAGTAAGTCCCCTACATACAAACCTTCAAGTTACAAACTTTCAAAGATGTGAAAGTGCATCTGATTCCAGCAAGGAACCAAAACCTGTGCCATCAGCGTCAGACGTGAGTGACACTGCAGCTTGCCCTCATCTCTTACTGCTGATGATCCTTCAGCTCTACCATCTCCCACCCCCTCTCCTCCACTCAGTAATTCTCCTTGTCTGTTCACTCGATGCCAGCCTCTGTATGCCAGCTGTTGTACTGGACTACTGTACTTTTCAAGGCACTGTACTGTAAGATTCAAAATATTTTCTTTATTTTTTGTGTTTGTTTTTTATGTATTATTTCTGTGAAAAGTATTATAAACCTATTACAGTACAGTGTTACATGGCCTACTGTGTTAGTTGGTACCTAGGCTAACTTTGGATTTATGAACAAATTGGATGTAGGAATGAGCTCTCGGCATGGAACCTGCATATGAAGCAGACTTACTGAATTTCAAATTTCTCCAAGGGGTCCACGTAAGCCCACTTCACTGGGCTTGAGATGAAGGAGTCACGGCTCTCTGCCCTCTTTCCTTGGGAGTATTCAGCTCACAGCTCATTCACATTTCTTTCTAACTCTTTGCTATTCTTCATCTGAATGGGGCGTTTGGGAATGGTGGAGCCAGGTCTTGATAATTTCCTTTGTGAATTCTGTGTAAGGGGTTTGTTTCCCATTCACGTGGGTATCTGATATCTATCATATTGGCACCTCGGGCAAAAGAAATGCAGAAAGAATCCCATTCTGGTATCTTATTCCATAAACCACAGAGAAACAATAGAAGTGTACATGTTGGTTATTTCTTGCTGCCGAAACACCCCGAAACTGAGCAGCTTTAAATAAGAGCGATGTGTCCTTTCTCCTGCTTCTGGGCAGGCTGGCCTGCTTCTCTGTCGGTCTCACCTGGGCTGGATGGGTAGTCATCACTCACGCTCACACAGCAGGCACTGGGCGCTGACTGCTGGCTGGACACCTCGGATCTCTTTCTCAGGGCCTCTCATTCTTTGTTAGGCTAAACCAGCTTCCTTTCATGGTGATCCAGGCAATGTTTCAGGGAACCAAAGCAGAAACTATACAGTCTCCTAGGCTGTGGAAGTCACACAGCATCATTCTGTAGGCCAAAGCGAAATTACAAGGCTAGTCTAGATTCAAGAGGTAAGAAAAAGACTCTACCTTCAGCATTTCCAATCTGGGGCTCTCCCTAGTTCACTGTAGAAAACCCGCCTCTGCCAGCTCTGGTTCTAAACTTTTCCTGAGCAGACGTGGAGTTAGGGGAGGAAGAAAAATGAATTTATATTGGTTGTAGTTGGCAACCAGTTGGAAGAATAGAAAGGAAGAGAAAAGATCCAGGAGATGGGAGAAGAAGCGGAGTCACTGTGGCTGACTTTGGGCAAGCATTCATGGGGGAACTGGGAGGACAGGCTAAACCTCCGATCATGAGGATGAGAGCAGGTCAACATCTCCGTGAATTGGGCAAATGAGACCTTCGGACCTGGGAAATCCCATGGACAGAGGAGCCTGGCGGACTATAGTCCATGGGGTCGCAAAGAGTCGGACATGACTTAGAGACTAAACAACAGCACCTAAGACCTTCTGGAGCCTATTATGAAATGGGCTTCAGCACAGATTGAGTTCCCCTTGGGGCCTGGCCTGAGTGGACACCAGAGGATGCCATCTTGATACTGGCTCTTTGATGCCCAAACCCTGTTCTTTCCACCTGTTCCCTTGGATGCAACCCACCCCGCCCCCCGCCCNGGTGCTTCCCGTGGCTGGCCTGGGAAATCAGTCTGGGGCTTTTGCATTTGACCTCACAGGAACAGTCATTTGGAAAGTAGGAGGGATCGCGTTAAAGTGTTTTTTTTTTTTTTTTTTTGTAGTCAAACCTAACAGACTTGTGGGAAAAGTTCCAGGTGATTACAAATCATCAAAAAGTGACAATACCTTGAGAGGAGATACGTTACGATGTCTATTCCCAGTTGTTATTACTAATACTTAGTGGGTGATATTGGCTAAGTTTGTAAATTTCACTTTGTTTCATCTGCAAAATGGGTAAAATAATGTTGGTGAAGATTCAGTGAGATAGGCATATAACTGCTCATCTCAGCTCATGGCTCATTCTAGGCACTCACTAATTATTGTTGTGCCAACAGCACAACTATGATTGCACACAATTATTGCAGCAGCAATAATAATAACAAGAGCCTCTTTTTGTCATCTGTGACTTGGACCCTCAGTGGAGAAATGCCCCTGCCGCTCACCAGTTGGGTAGACAGGTCTCCAGAGTAGCTTCTCTGTCATCTCCTTGGGGCATCTCCGCAGACCAAAGTGGCCGGGAGTTGGCAAGAGTGAGGGAGGGGCTGCGAAGGGGCAGAAGTGATGAGTGGGTGGCCTTATAGTGACGTTTGTAAGTCAGAAAGAATTGAGTGAGGAAACGTGCTGGGGTGCAGTCTTCCCCAACTGGGGATCCTTCATATAAACAAGGGGAAAAAGTCAAGAAATGACTTTTTAAAAAAGAAATCTTTTGGCTTTTTTTATCAAGTAATTTGATAAATGTTTAGCGTTTCTTATACAGACAGAGGAGCCTGGTGGGCTACAGTCCGTGGGGTCATAAGAGTCAGACACAACCTAGTGATTAAATCATACAGTTCTTAGTTTTAATTGTGCTTGTTTTATCTTCTTTAGTGATGCCCACGAAAGGGAGATACATTTCTAGATAGTGGGTATTCTTTGAGCTAATTAAATTGACCTTATGTCCATTCTATAATGTGTTTCAAATACTTAATTTTAAAAATTTAACAACTGAGATATAATTAATATAGACATTGTATTAGTTTTAGGTATACAACATAATGATTTGATGTACGTGCTCTGAGTGCCCAACTGCTTAGTCGTGTCTGACTGTTTGCCACCCCATGGACTGTAGCCCTGCCAGGCGCCTCTGTCCGTGGAATTTTCCAGGCAAGAATACTGGAGTAGGTTGCCATTTCCTCCTCCAGGGACTCTTCCTCACCCAGGGATGGAACCCGCATCTCTTGAGTCTCCGGCATTGGCAGGCAGATTTTTTTTACCACTGCGTCAATGATTTGATATACATAGAGCTAAAGGATCATCACAGGAGGTCTAGCTAACATCCATCACCCCACAGAGTTACAGTTTTGTTTTCTTGTGATGAGAACTTCCACTCTCTTAGCAACTTTCAAAGATACGTAAGATAGTATTATTAACCGTTTACTATCCCAACTCTCAAATACGTTCTGCTTTCGTTTGTTTCATTTCATCTTGTCCACGACCTTGTTTTCCTGTCTAGCCCTCCCGCTACCAGAGATGACATCTTGACTGTGATTCCTTCTTCTCTTTTCAGAGTCTGACCCAGTAGGTGTAGAATGGGTGGAGACCACAGTATGTAAATGCTACCTTGGCGGAAAGGCACAGTTATTAGTCAGCGATGGCCAGAAAGGCAAGCATGAAAATAACACCCTTGAGTTCTTTTTTCCAGTAGCACATGATACAACATTGAATAATTGCTGGCTATATTTGACAGATCGGGAATACAGTTCATTAGGGAGCTAGGGGACTCAAAAAGCAGGCTGCCTTCAGGAAAATTTATGAGGGGATTACTGTGTGCAGCCACCAGTAAATAGGGTGCTGGGAATCTGAGCTGAATTGATGATCTTCTGCCTGAGTGGGACCTGTGTCCACCAAGCAAAACTTTCTTGAGTCAAAGTGACTTAGGGGAGAAATTGTGATTTAAAAAAAGAAAGGATGAAAAAAAAGGAACATTCAGAATCTCTAGGGAATGGAACCACATCTGTAATATTATTTCTACTGCTTTCATGGTCAAGAAAATTAGAATGCATGATTCACATAAGAAAACAAATCCTTGCAAAAGTATGCAGCCTCCCTAGTAATCGTGGGAACTTAAAGCACAAAATTATACAATGCCAGCAAAGCTGGTAAAAGTACATTATAATTACAAAATCAAAATCTGGCGAGGCTTTGGAGAAAGCTGCATTCTCATACTGACATCAATTGGAACAATATTTCTGGAAAGCAACATGGCAAAGTGTAGTGAGCCATGGACGATCACATCCTTTGGCCTGGTAAACATGTGTTTGAAGCCATATCCTGGAGAAATAACTCAAAAGAAGAAAAAATAAGGGGAAAAAACAGAAAGAAAGAAAAACCAATACCTAAAAATTTAAAATAAAAAAAACTATGCATAAAAATGAAATTTAATATTACTATTAAGATAGTAAGTCTGTCTATTATGAAAGCAAATGGAAAAGTTGATATAAAATAACGCGAAGTGAAAAATGTGCTGTGCCTTGTCACTCAGTTGTGTCTGACTCTCTGCGACTGCATGAACTGTACCCCGCTTTGTACTCCATGGACAGGCTTCTATCTCCATGTGATTCTTCAGGCAAGAACACTGGAGTGAGTTGGTTTCCTGCCTTGCAGGCAAATTCTTTACCATCTGAACCATTAGGGAAGCCCAAGTGAAAAACAGCCTGAGCTCAGATTTTTTGAATATTGACTATAGATATGTAAAAAAAAAACATTCCCCAACAACAATAAAGCTAAGAAGAGATAATTCGGTTTTGTTACATCGCAGGGTGAGAAGTGAATTTGAGTCTCTGTTGCTTTGGTGTTTGTGTTTCGTCTGTTATTACAAATTAGTTAAAAACACAGTTTTATAGGCTGCACTGTATATTGCAGTTTATCAAGGACAGAAAAGAGGTAAATCCTTCCATCTCCATCTCGTGGTTTTTGACAGCTGCACAGATTGTAAACACAAGCTGGAATCACACCAAAGCAGCATCCCTTGCCGTTGTTCAGTCACTCAGTCGTGTCCAGCTCTTTGCGACCCCATGGCCTGTAGCACGCCAGGCTCCTTTGTCCTCCACTGTCTCCTGAAATTTGCTCAAATTCATGTTCATTGAGTTGGTGATGCTATCCAGCCATATCGTCCTCTGCCGCCCCCTTCTTTTGCCTTCAGTCTTCCCAGCATCATGGTCTTCCAGTGGCATTCCCTGCTGATTGTACAGACAGGGGACTGTGATTACCAAGAGCCTGGAGTGGTTGCAGGAGAAAATCAGGTCAGGTTAACTATCCAGTTGGCTCATCTAATGCTAGAGCTTTACCTCCTTGGATCTCATGCTTGGATTGTTTGGGGGTTTCTGGAGGCAGAGCATCAACTCCTTTCTCTCCTTGTAAGAATCTCCCCCGAAATTAAGCTACTCTCACATCTCCCAGTCACAGGCCTCTTTTTCCTTCTGGCCTGATCCTTCTTGTCCCTCAAGCTTGGCATCGTCTTACTTTTCCTTCCATCCGCCTCTGACAGCAACAGTAATGCTAGTAAAATATAGTCACACATTTCCTCAAAGTCGCAAGATGCTCTGAAGATTGAGGTCGAGATGTCATTTTATTCGGTAGAGGCCGTTTTTCTTTTCGTCCTCACACATGTGTAAGCAGGCCTTACATTTCATCGGTTTGTCTCACATTTGCCTCTTTGCAGCAGCGGAGATGCCCGAATCTCTGTGCTTGGACACAGAATTCTGCTTGCATCAGGCAGTTCTACAGAGACAGAGGCTGGCGGGCCTGTTCAACACCATCTGCTTTCACAGGAAGATTAAATACACGCATGAGACCTAGGATGGCCCCACCCTCACACGTGCACAAGATGCTTCATTAGCGTGCGCTTCGCAAGCAGATGAGAGAACCAGCAGGGCCCTCCATGAGTTTTTGCCAGAGAAATTTTTGGAGGGTTTCCAACAATTCCTCTGTTCCTTGTGTCATATTTTTCTTCCTTTTTCTTTCCTCCCCTAATTAGAGGCCTTTGAGATAATAAGCTAACACTTACTAAGTATATGCTCTGCTCAAGGCATGCTGACATATATTAACCCATTTTAGCTTCACAAAATATGAAGATAACCCATTTTATCTTCCCTATGAGGTAGATGGGAACAGTTAGTATCACTGTTTCTTTCTTTCTTTTTATTTTATTTATTTATATACATATATGTTTAATCGATGTATAGTTAATTTACAATGCTGTGTTAGTTTCTGGTATAAGGCAAAGTGATTCATATATATGTATGAATATATACACATATTTGTTTTCAGATTCTTTTCCATTATAGATTATTATAAAATGCTGAATATTGTTCCCTATGCTGTACAGTAGGACCTTGTTATTTGAATATTTTCTATGTAGTAGTGTGTATCTGCTAATCATAGAATCTTAATTTACTGAGAGTCCCCCCAACCCCTGTTATCCCCTTTGGTAACCATAAGTTTTCTATGCCTGTGAATCTCTTTCTGTTTTAAATAAGTTCATTTGTATCATCGGTGGCTTCCCTGGTGGCTCAGATGGTAAAGAATCTGCCTGCAATGCAGGAGGCCTGATTTGATCTCTGGGTTGGGAAGATCCCCTGGAGATGGAATGGCTACCTGCTCCAGTATTCTTGGCTGGAGAATTCCATGGACAGAGTTGCCTAGAGGGCTGTAGTTCATGGGGTCATGAAGAGTTGGACATGACTGAATGACTGACACACATTTGTATCATATTTGAGATTCCACATGTAAGTGATATCAGGTGATACTTGTCTTTCTCTGACTTCCCTTAACATGCCAATCTCTGGGTCCATTCATGCTGCTGCAGATGGCACTGTTTCCTTCGTTTACGGCTGAGTGATATTTCATTGTATATGCACCACGTCATTTTATCCGATCTTTAGGTTGTTTCTGTGTCTTGGCTATTGTGAATAGTACCGCTATGAACAAAGGGGTATGTGTATCTTTCTGAATTAGAGTTTTCTCTATATATGCCTATTAATGGGATTTCAGGATCATATGACTCTATTTTTAATGTTTTGAGCAACCTCCATACTGTTTTCCATGTGGGGCTAGTGGTAAAGAACCTGCCTGCCAGTGCAGGAGACTTAAGAGATTCAGGTTCGATTCCTGGGTCAAAAAGATCCCCTGGAGAAGAGCATGGCAACCCACTCCAGTATTCATGCCTGGAGAATCCCAGGGACAAAGGAGCCTGGTGGGCTCTCGTCCACAGATTGCAAGAAGCTGGACGTGACTGAAGTGACTTAGCACGTATGCACACACTGTTTTCCATTCTGGCTGCACCAATCTCTCCTCCCAGCAACAGCATTTCTCCACACCTCCTCCAGCATTTGTTACTTGTAGACTTTTTACTGATGGCCATTCTGACTGGTTTGAGGTGATACCTCGTTGTAGCTTTGATTTGCATTTCTCTAATAATTAGAAGTGTTGAGCATATTTTCACATGCTTACTGGCCCTCTGTATGTACTTCTTTGGAGAAATGCTTCCTTAGGGCTTCTGCCCATTTTTTAAATTGGGTTGTTTGTTGTATGAGCTCTTTGTATATTTTGGAAATTAAGCCCTGGTTGATTGCATCATGTGCAAATATTTTCTCCCAGTCCATAGATTATCTTTTCATTTTCCTTCTGCACAGCAAAGGAAACCATAAACAGGTTTCCTTATGGTTTCCTTTGCTGTGCAGAAACTTATAAGTTTGACAGAGGTCCCCTTTGTTTAGTTTTGCTTTCATTTCTATTGCCTTGGGAGATGGACCTGAGGAAACATCATGACAATTTATGTCAGAGAATGTCTTGCCCATGCTCTCCTCTAAGAGTTTTATGGTGTCATGTCTTATATTTAAGTCTTTAAGCCATTTTGAGTTTATTTTCGTGTATGGTGTAAGGGTGTGTTCTCACTTCATCGTTTTACATGCAGCTGCCCATCTTTCCCAACACCACTTGCTAAAGAGACTGTCTTTTCTCCACTGTATATTCTTGCCTTCTTTGTTGAAGATTAATTGATCATAGATGTATGGGTTTATTTCTGGGCTCTCTTTTCTGTTCCCTTGGTCCATATGTCTGTTTTGGTACCAGTATGATGCTGTATGATTATTGTAGCTTTGTAGTATTGTCTGAAGTCTGGGAGCATTTGCCTCCAGCTTTGTCCTTTTTTCTCAATTGCTTTGGCAGTTCTGGGTCTTTTATGGTTCCATATACATTTCAGGATTATTTCTTCTAGCTCTGTGAAAAAAAATCCTGTAATTTGGTAGAGATGGCATTAAATCCCCTCTTCCCATTTTATAACCAAGGAAACAGGCACCAGAAACCTAAGTGACTTGTCCAAAGTTAAGATGTGGTAGAAGCAAGCTTCAGACCCAAGTAGTTGGCCCTAAGTGCAAGCTTGGAGCCACTAAACTTCACCATCTCATGACAGTGAGCCAAGCTTATCTTGGCCATGCTCTGGGAAAAAAGACCAAAGCCAGAGAGAGGAGTGAGGTATAGTGTTTTGTGTGTGTGTGTGTGTGTGTGTGTGATTGTATGTGTAGAGCCTGACCTGCTGTTCTATCATGTACTCTATGATTAAACCAAGTTGCTGAGCCTCTCCATTTCTCAGTTTTCACATGGGTAAAACTGCAGGATTTATGAATGGTACTTAACTCCTCTGAGGGTTGTTGTGATGATTAAATATGCTATAAAGTTCTGAGAACCGAGGCTGGTACAGGGCGCCAATGCTTAATCTATGTTAGCCGTGATCCTCCTGCCATCATTCACGCCAGTGCTTGGGGACCACTGCTCCGCCTCTTTCTCCTAGACTGATGGAGATGCAAATAGCACTTCTAACACATTCCATGGCCGCTGCTGCCTCTAGTCTGGGATCCACACTTCAAGGATCACTAAGGAAGAGGATCCAGAGCTCTCGCTATCCTAGCAGCCCACATTCTATTTCTTTCCATGAGTTCTGTTGGAGTCTTTTCGCTTTCTAGAGTGAAGGGACCCAGGGACTGTGCCCCAGCCTGGAGGGCTGTCAGTGACCAGGGATAGATGCCATCTTAGAACCTAGCCAGGGCCTGAGTTTCAGCAGGATCCCACAGGTGGTGAGTTTCAGCCATGAGGAGACTCACGTCGGTGGGGGCTAGCAAATGTGGAACATGAAATAGGCAGAGGAACACTCCTGGAGAAGCAGCTCCATGGATGAAAACTGGATGATTTTAGAAGTAATAGGAGAAAAGAGAAAAGAATCCCCCCCACCCCCACGGGCCCGAAAAAAAAATGGCCTTTGAACAAAGATGCAAGCAATGAAGGAAAGTCAGGAGAGGAGGGGAGGGACCCTGATCACAACATTCATAGTTGTAATTGTGGGACTTGTAAGAGACAAAAGTTAGTCTGACCCAGGCAGATGACAACCTGTCTTTTCCAAAGTAAAAGGAGAGATAATATAAATGAGAAAAAGTGGAAACTGCAGTCATTTTCCTGCCTCTGGGGAGGAAGGGGAGTGAGGAGTGAGTTGGCCTGTTCGGGGTCCTTACATGGTCTGGATTCTATCTAGCTCACTCTCTGTCTTGGTAGGTGGAGTGTGATGGGGTTCCCCTCCCGAGGCTCCAACCCTGGAGCCCCCCTGCATCCCAGCACCTGGAGAGGCTCTCTGCGGGATGCAGAGCTCTGAAAAGAAGGGCTCCACTTCCAGACTGTGCGCACACAGCTGGATGTGGCCTGTAGCTGCTATAGCTTGCTGTGTCCAGGGCTCTCACAGCCCCACACTTTGTCCTGGACTGACTCACAGCAATGGCTGTGAGAAAGTTCCTCTGTGTTGACAGGAGAGAGAGGGAGGGAGCTGGTGCCCTCTCTTGCTCTGTCTTCACTCGCCCTTACAGACTCCTCGGAGCTGTCCTAGCCAGGCTGGGTATGTGCCAGGCCTCAGCCCAGCAGCAGCGATCTGCACCTTGGATTCCGGATGAAGGCAAAATAATGGCCAGTCCCGGCTACAGCCAGCTGACTACCAGGAGAAGACGCTCAGCAGAGTCCGCTGTACCTCCACACTTCCGTATCCTCAGCTTTCTGCTCTCGAGGATGGCAGACCTGGCTGGTCCACTGCGCATCAGTCGTCAACTCTCACTGAGTTGCGAGTGAAAATGAAATGAAAGGAACTGAAAAGCGCTAAAATACCTAAATGCCCATCAGCAGATGAACGGATAAAGAAGATGAGGCATATAAATACAATGGAATATTACTCAGCCATAAAAGAGTGATATGATGCCATTTGCAACAACATGGTTGGACCTAGAGATTATCAGACCAGTGAAGTAAGCCAGACAGAGAAGGGCAAATATATATTGCTTATATGTGAAATCTAAAAAGAGAAAATGATAGAAATGAACTTATTTCTGAAACAGAAATAAAAAGTCATAGACCCAGAAAAGAAACTTTTGGCTCCCAAAAGGGGAAGAGGGTGTAGAAGAAGGGACAGATTAGGAAACTGGGATTAACCTACACACATATGCATACACTGTGTATAAAAGTCCTTGATAACCATCAAGGACTTACTATATAATATAGGAACTGTACTCAATATTATGTAACGACCTATACAGGAAAAGAAGCTGAGAAAGAATATATATATATACAAAACCAAATTGCTGTGCTGTACACGTGAAATTTACATGCTATTGTAAATCAACTTCCCAGATAGCACTGGTGGTAAAGAATCTGCCTGCCAATGCAGGAGATGCAAGAGATGCAGCTTCAGTCCCTGGGTGGGGAAGATCCCTTGGAGGAGGGCAAGGCAACCCACTCCAGTACTCTTGCCTGGAGAATCCCATGGACAGAGGAGCCTGGCAGGCTACAATCCATGGGGTTGTAAAGAGCTGGACATGACTGAACACACACACTGATTCACTGATACTTCAATTAAAGGTTTTTGTTTTTCTTTTTTAAAGAAAAGTGCTAAAGCACCCTAGTCGGGTGGAGCGTGCCAATCTGGTCTTTGATGGGTCTCATGGTGGGGGTAGGGGAGTTTCTGTACAGACAGGAAACTTGAGTTATTTGGAGACTCTCAGCTCTTGACTGAAACCTTCCTTAGAAGAAGCAGTTTTTCAAGAGAGTACGCTTTTTATGTTCAAAAGGATGATGGTGTATTTAAAATGCTTCCTCCTAAACATACCCTTCCACTCCTCCCTCTGCTTCCATTAATTCCGAGAATATCTACTATTCCACTGACAACCTCTTGTCGGCTCAGACTTATGGGATGCAGAGCTGTGTGCCCATACTCTTGCAGGTGGGGTGACCGCTACTCTCAAAGAGCTTACAGTTGAGCCTATCAACTAAAGTATAAACACAGGAAAAGGTAACTGACTTTTTACAGGACTCTCAGACTTCCCTGGTGGCTCAGGTGGTAAAGCGTTTGCCTGCGATGCAGGAGTTTGATCGCTGGGTCAGGAAGATCCCTCAGAGAAGGAAATGGCAACCCACTCCAGGACTCTTGCTTGGAAAACTCCATGGACAGAGGAGCCTGGCGGGCTACAGTCCATGGGGCCGCAGAAAGTCTGACGTGACTGAGCAGGCAAACACACACACACACACACACACACACACACACACAGAGTAACCCTAATCTGGTGCTCGGCAGCCACCTACCCAATCTCCAGCTCTGGCCCAGGCTCTGTGCTCCCCTGATGGCCCCCATGGTTCCGTGACCACTGAGGTGCAGCTTCTCGTCTCTGTTGGGAAACCCAGCCTTCCCCTTCCAGCCCAGTCCCATCCTTCTACCTTCTGAGCAACAACCTACTCATTTTCCATGGGTTTGGTGATCTATGGTGAGGCCACAGCTTCCAGCATTGGTTGGGTCCCTTTGGAGATCAGCATACTTGTGCTGAGAAGAACTGGCTTGATTTCATTTTTTATTTATTTTTTAATTTTTAGGGCTAAGTGATTTTATTTTTATTCTTTTAAATTTTCATTAATTAATTAGGCTGTACCAGGTCTTAGCTGTGGCACTCGGGATCTTTAGTGCATCATGTGTTTCCCTGTGTGTGCGTGTGTATATTTGTGTGTGTAAGTCGCTTCAGTGTGTCTGACTCTTCGCCACCCTATGGACTGTGGCCTGCCAAGCTCTTCTGTCCATGAGATTCTCCAGGCAAAAGTACTGGAGTGGGTTGCTATTGCCTTCTCCAGGGGATCTTCCCGACCCAGAGATCAAACCCCCGTCTCTTACGTCTCCTGCATTGGCAGACCAGGGATCCAACCTGGGCCCTCTGCATTGGGAGGGCTAGAATATTAGCCCCAGGACCACGGCAGTCCCCTTGATTTTTATTTAAAAGACTGTTTTTTGACATGAGATCTAACCTCTGCAAGTGACTTTCCTGGACAATGAGGATGAAATGGTCTTCACTCTGGAAATTGGAGCATCTGCTCTCCTATGGCTGAAGAAGCATCTTAAAACATAAAACCTGCTGTAAATGGGAACAATAAACAATGATTCTCAATCTTGCCTACACTTTGTAATCACCTGGGGAGCTTTAAAAATACCAGGTGGGGCCCAACCCCCAGAGGTCTGATTTAACTGGTCGGGGTGCATTTGTGGTTCGAAAACACCCGGGTGACTCTGGTGAGCTGCCAAGTTGGGAACAGCTGTTTGGATGGCCGCCGCTGACCCTTTTCAGGCAGGAGATCTTTAATTGGTAACTTGGGGAACATGCAATGGCAGGGAGAATTGTGAAAACTAAAGCACCTAGGAATTGATGTTTTTGAGCTGTGGTGTTGGAGGACTCTTGAGGGTCCCTTGGACTGCAAGGAGATCCAACCAGTCCATCCTAAAGGAGACCAGTCCTGAATATTCATTGGAAGGACTGATGTTGGACAATATCAACAAGGAGATCCAACCAGTCCATCCTAAAGGAAATCAACCCTGAATTCATTGGAAGGACTGATGCTGAAGTTGAAGTTCCAATACTTTGGCCACCTGATGTGAAGAACCCACTCATTGGAAAAGACCCTGATGCTGGGAAAGATAGAAGGCAGAAGGAGAAGGGAATGACAGAGGATGAGATGGTTGGATGGCATCATCGACTCAATGGACATGAGTTTCAGCAAGCTCTGGGAGTTGGTGATGGACAGGGAAGCCTGGCATGTTGCAGTCCATGGGGTCGCAAAGAGTCGGACACAACTGAGCAACTGAACAGCAACAACAGAATATGTTACAGAAAAAAAAGGGACAAGGAGACAAAAACAGGACCTGCATAGGTAAATTCAGAATGATGATTCTTAACTGGCCTAAACTTCTGGATTAACGCAAGGTGACAAATAGTACAGGGGAGATGAGAGACAGTCTTGCTCACAAAAAAGCTCAAGGCCAAAGAGGAGACACTGAGAGCAGCTGGACTTTCCCAGAGCAAGGAAAGTCTGGTCTGGGACACTCCCAGGGGAGCACCAGATGGTGAGGGATTTACCTGTGGAGTCAGAGCAGTCTTGACTGACTGCTAGGGGATATCTAAGGGGGCAGACAGGAAGGACCATTAGTTCTCAAAACAGCCAAAAGGGAACCAAAGCCTAGAGCAGGCCCTCTCCCTGGAAGATGAAAGGAGGGACGTTCACAGAGGCTGGGGGTGCGTGTGAGCCATAACCCTTGATTTGAGGAGCCCTCAGGTGGGGCCTGGACACTCAAAGAGGGTGAGGATATGGGGTGTCCCTGTTGGTCCGGTAATTAAGACTCCACGCTTCCAATGTAGGGGGCTACAGTTCAATTCCTAGTCAGGGAACTAAGACCCTACATGAAAAAAAGCAAAAGTGAAAGTGCAACCCCTCAGACTATAGCCTACCAGGCTTCTCAGTCTATGGTATTCCCCAAGCAAGAGAGGGTTGCCATGCCCTCCTCCAGGGGATCTTTCCAACACAGGGATCCAACTGAATCTCCCACATTGCCATCAGATTCTTCACTATCTGAGCCACCAGGGCAGCCTAGATCTCACATATGCCCCCTAAGGAAAGATAGGGTGAAACAAGTGCCTCCCTTGAGTGTTCAGCTGTGGGGCTGGGGTGCACAGGGCACCACTCTCTGTGATTAGGAAGGCTGGCCTCCCTCCATGGACTCTTCCAGAGACAGTGCAGGGTGTACGTTCTGCAAGTGGGCAGCACCATGGCACGTCCGCTGCCTATCACAGTGGCACCCAAATCCTTACGTCCTGTGGTCAAGCTCAGGTTTCCCGTGAATCCAAGGATGAGGACATGTGAGTGGAGGATCTGATGGGTCTTCTGGTGGAGAAGTCTCTCCTCACTTAGATGTGAACCCAAGAGTCTCAGACACAAAATGGACTTTCCCCTTCTGTAACTCACCATTCATTATTCCTGTAAGGGAAAATAGACACCCCCTCCCCCGTTAGACATGGGTCAGCCTCCATGGTGGATGCCCTTCAGGACTTTGGAAATGCAGAGGAAAAAGAAAAGCTGTCTTGTTTTTCTTGACCAATCAAGGTGGGTTTCTGGCAGCTCCTAGGGAAAGGGCCTGGGTGAGGAGGGTTAAGATGTGACAGGACTGTACCAAGAGGCCCAGGCTTCATCCAGCCCAGTGTATTTCAAACAGCACATTGTAACCTAGTAGACGGTATGGAACTTTAGTTTGAATCGTGACGAACATTTTAAAAATAATAAACAGAAAGTATCAGTGCACTGCATATTGTAAGGATTATTTGGGGGCTTCCCAGGTGGTGCAGCTGGTAAAGAATCCGCCTGCCCATGCAGGAGATACAGGAGATGCAAGTTCAAATCCCTGGAGGAGGGAATGATACCGGAACCCATTCCGGTATCCTTGCCTGGAGAATTCCATGGACAGAGGAGCCTGGTGGGCTACAGTCTGTGGGGTCAGACACGACTAAGAGTCAGATACAACTAATCAGGCACGCAAGGATTGTTTTCTGGAAATCTGCTTCAGTTCTGTGTCTGTGTTTGACACTGCAGTGTCTAACACATTTTACTGCAAGTCTATTAAATAAATAAATAAACAGCTGCCTCCTTAAAAGCAGAATAAAAATAACCATCTTTTTCCACTCAGGGTCTGAGTAATTCAAGTTTGCCTGGTTGGGAGAGTTCTATTAGCCTTGCTGTGAAAATTCAGGGTTATTTTTTAGTAACAGACATGCTGGTAGCAGAAAGTAGCTTGTCTGTGCCTCTAAGAGCCTTTGGGAAGGACGCTGTCTCCACTCCTTTGGTTCAGGCCCCTGGGAGTTTCAGAAGCTCGTCAACCTTTCAGGTGGCTTTTCCTCACTTTTTTTTTTTTCTGTGACTCATCTTGTCACTTGTATGCTGCTCCCCTTAGGTTTGGACCCAAATCAAATGCCTCTGGAATAGGGCTTTATCTTCACAAGGCGTCATGTCTTAGAATTTTCATGGATGAGCTAAAGCTGTCACAATAACAAATGGGGAAAAAAAACCCTGCCATCCAAAGCTGTCATTTGTGTTTGCTAGGCGAGACAAAAAGGTACTATGGAGGTACTTTGAGTAGCTGATGGTGAAATGAAAAGAAAACTGGGATTTGGATTTTACCTTCGGAAAATTAGTGTCGGCTGATGGGGAGTGACAGCTCTCTTGGGGTTTGAGTTGAATTCACATTCAAGGTTTTATTTGAAACATCAAAAGCCTTTGTCCTTCGGCTCCTTCCATTCCGAGAATAGCCTAACGTCATCTACATTGCATGTGAAGTGGAAAGGTTTCTTTTTCTTCTAAAACTCAGGGAAGTTGTTTTTGTTTTAAGCAATACAGTATTATAAAGTCTTGACATAGATTACAGGAAAACTTCGGCCTCTTTCTTGTGGAACTATTCTAACTTAATTTTTCTTTTTTGTTAAAACAGATCTTTGAGAAACCCCTCTTGAGGGGCAAGTCTGGGAGGTGGGATAAATTGGGAGATTGGGATTGGCATATATACACGGAAAGTGTTTGTGGTTTAGTCATGTCCAAATCTTTGTGACCCCAGTGACTGTAGCCCTCTAGGCTCCTCTGTCCATGGAATTCTCCAGCAAGAATACTGGAGTGGGTTACCATGCCTTCCTCCAGGGGATCTTCCCAACTCAGGGATCGAACCCAGGTCTCCTGCATTGCAGGCGGATTCTTTACCATCTGAGCCACCAGGGAAGCCACTACTATGTATAAAATAGATAGCGATCTATTCGAGATTGAGAACCTACTGAAAGACCTACTGCATAACACAGGGAACTCTATTTAGTGCTCTGCGGTGACCCAAATGGGACAGACATTCAAGGAAGAGGCAACATGTGTATCCGTATAGGTGATTCACTTTGCTGTATAGCAGAAACTAAGACACCACTGTAAAGCAACTATACTCCAATTACAAAAAGAAAAAAAACTCCTCTTGAGTTCTTCCTGATCATTATCCTAAATATGAAGTGTGCCATCTGAAATGTAGACAGAATGTGTGTCCACTTTGCTCTGCCTGGAGGAGAGTGAACTGCCCTTTTGGTTACCCTTGTTGTGCTCATTAAAAGAAACTGCACGTACAGTTTCTCTCAGAGGCAGTACAGCCCAGCACCACCTGGAGGACGGGTGCGCAGGCCAGGGTGTGTAGCTTTTACCTTCCTGCTACTGCTGGCTGCCCCCACCACTCACAGTCAGAGTAATAACAGCAGTTCAGAGGATATTTATCACCTGTCTACTGTGTGTCAGCCACTGGGCATCCCTCATCTTTAACCCTGAAAACAATCCTTCCTGATTTGTTTTATTCTCCCCATTTTACAGATGAGGAAACTGAGACTCGGAAAGGATCAGAAGGAGACAGAAGCATAGCCACCTGTACATCTTTTTACAATATTTCTTGTTATCTGGCTTTGCATTCCCCACTTATCTTAGAGCCTGCTTAATTGTGAGCAGAAAAGTGCAGTGGTCGCTTAGTCATGTCTGACTCTTTGTGACCCCATGGACTGTAGCCCTCCAGGCTCCTCTGCCCATGGGATTCTCCAGGCAAGAATACTGGAGTGGGTTGCCATGCCCTCCTCCAGGGGAATCTTCCTGACCCAGGGATCGAACCAGGGTCTCCTGCATTGCAGGAGGATTCGTTAAGTATGAATATATTTAATTTCTTAAATATCATAAAGCCAGCACAAAGCAAGGTTTAACCCATATTCCCACATGCTGGCCCTCTGTGTTCAACTGGTTCGTATGTTAATGTGTGAAGCTAAAGAAGAAAGGTGACATTTAGTGTCTGTGTGTTGGCTCTCAGTGACATTTGTTTCCTCCAAACTTTTAATATGAGCATTTTCAAATACAGAGAATTTTAAAGAATAGTACAGTAAACGCCAGTAAATCTGCTACCAAATTTGACAGTTATTAACATTTTGCCACAGTTGCTTTATCTTAATTTTTTTCTCAGTCATTTAAAAGGTCTGGGATCTAATACTGATGATCTGAGCTGGAGCTGATGTAATAATAATAGAAATAAAGTGCACAATAAGTGTAATGCGCTTGCTGCTGCTGCTGTTGCTAAGTCGCTTTGGTGGTGTCCGACTCTGTGTGACCCCATAGACGGCAGCCCACCAGGCTCCCCTGTCCCTGGGATTCTCCAGGCAAGAACACTGGAATGGGTTGCCATTTCCTTCTCCAATGCATGAAAGTGAAAAGTGAAAGGGAAGTCGCTCAGTCGTGTCCGACCCTCAGTGACCCCATGGACTGCAGCCTTCCAGGCTCCTCCGTCTGTGGGATTGACCACCGTGGCCCATGGAAAAATTGTCTTCCCCCAAACCAGTCCCTGGTGCCAAAAATGTTGAGGACCGCTGCTTTAAAACTAAGTTACACATGTTGTGGCCCTTTAATCCTAAATAATTCCACATGCATCCCCTAAAAATAAGGATATTATCATAACTTAATCTATCTATTCAAATTTCTCCAGTTCTCAAAATATCTTTTTAAATTTATTTTTTGACTCCAGATTTAATCAAGATGATTGCATCCCGTTTGAGATTTATTCTCCGTCTTTAGAAAAGGCTCTCAACTTTGACATAAATGTTTTGAAGATGACAGTTTTTTCTGTAAAATGTCCCACATTTGGAGTTGTCTGATTGTTTTCTTTTCTCCCAACTTTCTGTGTACCAGGAGCTGAGAATACAAGCACATGGAGATTAAAGTTAAGCCTAAGTGGCAGCAGTTCCTCCAGGGTGATGCGATGCGCTTCATATTCATCGTGTCAAAAGACATCTAATGTCAAGCTCTTCCACCATTCCCGATGCTAAATTTCTTGGTTAGGTGCCAGATTCCTCCTTTGTAAACTTTTATTTTCTGCTTCACAATTAGTCTGCAGTCCCAGGGGTGATGCTCTGAGATCTTGAGGGTATCCTGCTTTGCATCACTCCTCCGATCTAATTATCTGAGTATCTGTATTAGTTTGCTAGGGCTGCTATAAGGGCTTCCCTGGTGGCTCAGAGGTTAAGCATCTGCCTCCACTGTGGGAGACCCAGGTTCGATCCCTGGGTCGGGAAGATCCCCTGGAGAAGGAAATGGTAACCCACTCCAGTATTCTTGCCTGGAGAATCCCGTGGACGGAGAAGCCTGGTAGGCTACAGTCCACGGGATCGCAGAGAGTCGGACACGACTGAGCGACTTCACTTCACTTCACTTCACTTCAGGGCTGCTATAACAAAGAACCATAGACAGGGTGGCTTAAGCAACAGAAGTGTATTGTTACTCTGTTCTGGAGGCCAGAAGCCTAAAATCAAGATGTTGGCAGGGTTCGTTCCTCCTGAGGGCCCCGAGGGAAGGATCTGTTCCAGGCTTCTCTCCTTGGCTCGCAGGGGGCTGTTTCACTTTATTTGTCTTCCCTCTGTGTATGCTTATGGGTCCAGATTTCCTCTTCTTATAAGGACACCAGTATACTGGGTCAGCGGAGAAGGAAATGGCACCCCACTCCAGTGTTCTTGCCTTGAGAATCCCAAGGACGGGAGAGCCTGATGGGCTGCCGTCTATGGGGTTACACAGAGCCGGACACAACTGAAGCGACTTAGCAGCAGCAGCAGCATATTGGATCAGGGCCTATCCTGTCCTACACATTCCATCTGTAAAGACTCTATGCAAGGTTACATTCTGGGTGCATCTGGGAGTTAGGAATTCAATACATCAATTTTGGAAGGATGGGGTTCAACTCATAACAGCATCCATTGATGATTCTTGCCAGAATCCATTACTTATTGGGCTATCAGGTTGGGTTCTTTGGGAAACAGATTTTGAGATGCAGATTCAAAATCTGTTTATCGAGGTGGGGGGGGTAGTATATCAGGGACTGGGCTTGGTTATGACTTTTGCTGTATGGGCTCCTTCTGGCATCAGAAAAATTAGAAATTATGTTTTATAACTGCTGGAATAAAGATACATATAACCTAGGCTGGATTCATTATTATGTATTTACTGTTAGTTTGTTTTCTTTCTGAAGAAAATATATTGTGGACTTTCAGAGCTGTGTCTTCTGTGCCTAGCAGATAAGGCCGTGGCCCTGCTCCAGATCAGAGGCTGGGTGGGTGATAAGCGAAGACAGTTGACCCTACTGTGTCCTTGTGTATGCGGTTAGTGGGGGTGACATCAGAAGGGAAGGGCCATTTAGCTCCTGATGTTTCCAGATCTCTCTATTTTTCAGAAGAAGGTAGAAACTGAAATTTTAAATTTTGAATCAGCAGAAACTAACATAACATTGTAAAGCAGTTACCCTCCAATTAAAAAAAAAATCCTATGATTAAAAAAAAACTATATATAAAATAAGTAATCCATAAGGATATTGCTTCCAGGCCTTTTGGCTAAGATCAAGGGTACAAGGATATATTGTACAGCGACAGGAAATACAGCCAATGTATTATGATAAGTATAAATGGAATATAGCCTTTAAATTTTTTAATCACTATGCTGTACGACTGGTGTGTTAGTCGCTCAGTCGTGTCAGACTCTTTATGACCCCATGGACTGTAGCCCTCCAGGCTCTTTCGTTCATGGGATTTTCCAGGCAAGACTACTGGAGTGGGTTGCCATTTCCTCTTCTAGGAGATCTTCCCAACCCAGGGATCAAACCTGGGTCTCCCACACTGCAGGCAGACTCTTTACTCTGAGCCACCACGGAAGTGCCTGAAACTAATACAAAATTGTGTATCAACTATACTTCAATAAAAATAATCCTAATAAATGGGCTTCCCAGGTGGCTCATTGGTAGAGAATCCACCTGCAATGCAGGAAACACCAGATCGATCCCTGGGCCAGGAAGAGCCCCTGGAGAAGGGAATGGCAACCCACTCCAGTATTCTTGTCTGGGAAATCCCATGGAACCTGCCAGGCTACAGCCACGGGGGTACAAAAGAGCCAGATAAGACTTAGCACCTGAACAACAACAACAAATAAATAAATAAAATTTGAAATCCTTTTGCTTTTTTTTTTTTACCACACCACTGGGCATTTGGGATTTTAGTTCCCCGACCAAGGATGGAACCCATGCTTCCTGCAGGGGAAGCACAGAGTCCTAATCGCTGGACCACCCAGGAATTTCCTGAAATCCTGTGTTTTTAATTTTCAGTTTTGTTTTGTTTTAATCTGTGGGCTGATTGTGGCCTGAAGGCTGCCAGTTTGAGGAGTTGTCCTGCCATGAGGCTCCTGGGGGACGGCTATTGACCATTTCCGTGCTGAGTACCTTCTAGACAGCCGGGCACACAGAAGGCGTTGGTGTGTGCTTGTCGAGGAAGGAAAGAACCAAATATTTTGCTAAGGCAACTTATAAAATCACGTTGGACTTTTTGCTTCAGAACCTGTGACAATCAGAAAATCAGGCCCTGGATTATGCTGCAAAGAAAAGCACCCAACCCGCCGTGGGTTACTCACAATAACTTAAGGAGACTTGGCAGGAATAGAAATGTGTGACGGAATCTCTTGAGACTGGAGCTCGTGAACTAGGTCAGGCTGCCCTGAGGATGCGGTCGACAATCAGGGTCTAAGGGGATTTCTTGGTGTCTTGATAGAATGCTGTCTTATGAAAAATTTAACTCTTTTCTTTAAGGCAGAAACACTGTTGTGGTAAAATAACGTTGGAAGGACTGTGTTTCATCATTTTTCCCTTTGGGGGCATCAAGGCACTTCCACTGCCAAATGGGTTTTGTCTCTGTCCTGTGGCTGCTCCGTGGGGAGGTCTGTTCCAAGCCCACTGTATTCACGTGGAGCCCTGGGGAGGACCCCTCCCTGATCAGAACAGTGAATGAAGTCAGGGAGGAGATCCTTGGAGAGGATGAAGACAGACAGCTGTGGCTCCCAGAAGCTTTCCCTACACGTCACTTTAATTCCCTGCCCTTCAAAGGGCTCAGACATCAAAGCAACAGAGGTGCCTTGGGCTTCTCCTGGCAGAACTTTCCTCCGAGACACCCCTCCAGGCCCAGCACTCAGCCCTCTGAGGGTCTGGTTGACACATCTTCATGGTTCACTGCTACTAATGCCTGCTGACGCCTGCCTAAGCCTCTGGCTCGGGCTTTAACCCCTGGCTGTCTTAATCCCTGTAGGGAAATAAATAGCTTGTTAGGGGAGAGAGAGAATGAAAACTCATAAGTACCCGGATAATTCAGATGAGAAGGGCTGAAATTATTCTTTTTTTCCAGTTCCCTCAAATGACCAGTTTGGGTGCTGTTTCTAAATTTTGGTCTTCCTTCCTTCAGAGGGATTGACATTTTAGACACTGCAGTTTTCTATTTATGGTTAAAGACATTAATGAGTGTGCATATACTTAGAACGATATGATGTATATGAATCCTCTCTGTCTCACTCTCTCTGCTCTCTCTTACACACACGCAGTTACTTCCCAGGAGAAAAATCACAACTGAATAATTAATGAAAAAGGAAGTTCAGTGTGCCTATAGTGCCGTGCACTATTCTCTTTGTATTCAGTTATCTCTAATTCTAATTTTGATAGTTTTCTCCTGATTTTGACTGTGTGTGTGTGAGAGAGTGAGCGAGAGGGAGGGAGGGAATGATGGGAGTTATTCTGTATCGTGAACTCTGCTTGCTTTTGCCAAATTCACCTCCAAGAAGCTGGGAGGGCTGAGAATCAGTGTAAGGAAAATTGTTGCTTTGAAACTTGGGGCACCTTTCCTCTGAAGACCCTGCTTACTTTCCTCTGAAAATCTTTGCCTAGCAATAAGAATAATGGTATTTTCAGTAATGATTAAGATATTACTATTTGTTAAAACCACCTTATACATATTTTTTATTTGTCTCATGATAACTTTCTGAGATAGTCTTTTGTTAGCTTGTGTGTTTCATAGATAAGGGAACTAAGACTAAAAAACAGTAAGATGGTATTCCCCCCTTCCCTAGCTAGGAAAAGACAGGCAGGCAATTCACTTGTGAATTCTCGGATTTATCTGTGCACCCCCGCACTTCTCTATACAAAGAGCCAGCATTTTCCATGAGCCATTCCAATGAGCTCTGATTCCCACACCTAATAAATGATCCCCTCCACCCCAAAGAAGCTTTGTGTTATATGAAGGAGAGAAGTCTTGAGAGCTTCCCCAGTGACTTAGTGGTAAAGAATCTGTCTGTGGGCTTGATCCCTGATCCAGGAAGATCCCCTGGAGGAGGAAATGACAACCCACTCCAGCATTCTTGCCTGGAAAATCCCATGGATAAAGGAGGCTGGTGGGCTACAGTCCATGGGGTCACAAAGAATTGGAAGTCTTGAACAAGAAAGTGAGAAGCACAGAGGGAGCAGGAAGCCACGCTGAAAAGATCCCATTCTGAGCTAGTTTGTGCTCTGAAATGCTTCTCTCTCAAGGACTTGCTTCAGTGTTGAGCTGTTTTGCAGTTGCTCGGTCATGTCTGACTCTTTGTGACCCCTTGGACTGCAGCATGCCAGGCTTCCCTGTCCTTCACTATTTTCCTAAGTTTGCTCAAACTCATGTCTATTGAGTCAGTGACGCCATCTAACCATCTCAATCTCTGTTGCCCCCTTCTCCTCCTGCCTTCCAATTTTCCCAGCATCAGGGCCTTTTCTAATGAGTTGGCTCTTTGCATCAGGTGGTCAAAGGACTGGAGCTTCAGCTTCGGCATCAGTCCTTCCAATGAATAGTCAGGACTGATTTCCTTTAGGATGGACTGGTTTGATCTCCTTGCAGTCCAAGGGACTCTCAAGAGTCTTCTCCAACATCACAGTTCGAAGGCATCAATTCTTCGGCACTCAGCCTTTTTTATTGCCCGACTCTCACATCTGTGCATGACTACTGGAAAAACCATAGCTTTTGACTATACAGACCACTATCGGCAAAGTAATGTCTCTGCTTTTTAATATCCTGTGTAGGTTGGTCATAGCTCTTCTTCCAAGGAGCAAGCATCTTTTAATTTCATGGCTGCAGTCACCATCCACAGTGATTTTAGAGGCCAAGGAAATAGTCTGTCACTGTTTCCAATGTTTCCCCATCTGTTTGCCATGAAATGATGGGACTGGATGTCATGATCTTCGTTTTTTTAATGTTGAGTTTTAAGCCAGCTTTTTCACTCTCCTCTTTCATCTTCATCAAGAAGCTTATTAGTTCCTCTTCGCTTTCTGCCATTAGGGTGGTGTCGTACTGAACAAATATTGATAAATCATAAAATCATAAAATAATCCTGATTTTTATGTTTTTTGCATTTCTAGTAAAATGTTACATGATTGACAGCTCCAAATATAGCTCTTCTTATACATGTGGCCATTTGCATTAGATGCCAAATATTTTTATAAATGAACTGGAAGTGGAACAGTGTTAAGTTTCTGATGTTTTCTTAAGAACCAAAAGAAAATAAACTCCTCTTCTCCTCTCTTCCCCCAACAATTCAGCTTGGTCAACATGTTTTACATACTTTGCTTCAGGGGAAAGGCTGTCAACACCATTCAGTGATGATTAAGAGCTCTTAAGATTCAGTTTAATAAATTCTTATTCATACCCAGGGACCTTTTTTCTTTAATCAGACCTCTTCCACACCAAGGCGTGACGGTACTGCAGTGCACAGATGTCTTCAGCCATTGTTCTTTAAGCAGTTCAGTTCTTGTGTTTTTATGTCATGGAATTGTTTTAGTGATGCTTTGAAGGCAGCCCTTTTCTTGTCTTCTAAATTTTAAAATCTACCTGAAATAAGGATTTCCATGGCAGTTCAGTGCTTAAAACTTCGAGCTTCCACTGCAGAGTGCGTGGGTTCATCCCTGGTCAGGGAACTACTAAGAACCGCATGTTGCATGGTGCAGTGAAAAAACAATAGATAAAAAATAAATTTAAATCTACCTGAAATAAACTTTTTCACTCTGTACCTGAGAAAAGAAAGAAGGCAAGGAAGAGAAGGTAGGAAGAGTGAGCACCGGTTGTGGGTAGGGAGATGAGACCCCGCTCCTGGGCTTCTGTCCTAAACATCCTTTTGCTTGCATAAGAAGCTAAGAGGAGAAGCTGGATTTTCTTGGTCCTAAATTCTCTGCAGGAGTTACCCAGTGTCTTGCAACTTGAAGTGTAGTCCCTGGGATAATAGCAGTGGCATTACCTGGCAGTTTGTTGGAAATGCAGAATCTCTAGCTCTGCCCAGACCTACTGGATTAATATCGGCAATTTAATAAAACCCCTAGGTGATTTATGGGGCTTCCCAGATGGCTCAGTGGGTAAAGAATCCTCCTGCAATGCAGGAGACACAGGAGACCTGGGTTTGATCCTTGGGTTGGGAAGATCCCCTGGAAAAGGGAATGGCTACCCACTCCAGTATTTTTGCCTGGAGAATGCTATGGACAGAGGAGCCTGACGAGCTTCAGTCTATGGGGTAGGACAGTCAGACATGACTGAGGGACTGAGTACTCATGCAGTAGGTGATTGATGGGCACATTAGTTTAAGGAGCACTCTCCTTGTTTGTCATTCTCCTTGTTCATCACTCCCATAATTGGCTATATAACTGGACCATCTGGAGTTATGTACTCCCGCCTCGTGGACGTAAGGATCTAGAAGATGTGTATAGATTTTAAAGCTCCTCCAGTAATCCTGATGCAGCTAGTCCAGCTCCAGAAGGAGCCCTTTGGTCCAGCTGATAGAGGCCAACCTCCTAGGGCACAGAACAGCAAAAAAAGAGAAGGTGTGTGTCTGCAAGGGCTTGTGGAGAGTATTCAGCACAAGGGATAGTTTCAGCCTACTAGATTCCATCTTCCATAACACATTCACATCTGTCATTCTAAACTTGATCATATAACATTATTTTTAAATGTTGTTCATTTATTGGTCAAGAGGGCTCTTCATTTCGGCGTGCAGGGTTTCTGCTTCTGGCTGTGGCACAGCTGCTTCTCCAGGTGTGGAGCATGCGGTCTAGATCGTGCAGGCTCTCTAGTTGCAGTGTGAGGGCTTAGTTGCCCCGTGGCATGTGGGACCTTAGTTCTCCCAACTGGGATAGGACCCACGTCCCCTGCCCTTCAAGGCAGATAGATTCTTAACCACCGGACCACAGGGATATCCCTGACCATGTAACATTCTTTAGTGGAACCCTCTTGTCCTCAAGATTAAATTCTTTATAACGTTAAGCACCTTCCTGGTCAAGTCACTGCCCGTTTTCTGCATTTCATTTCACTCCACATCCCCTCCCAGGAGCCAGACCCTGCCACTTGGCAGGGCTCCTCCCAGGAGCCTCTGTGCCTTTGTGCACAATGTCACCTCTGTGTGGAATGTCAGTCCCTCCTTTGGGGGCTCCGGTAGCACCTCTGCCTATCCTTCATTGTGTTCACCACCCACATATTGACTTTCTTAATATACATCTAGAGATTGCCCACAAGGAAAGGGACCATGTCTGCCTTGGCTGGACTGGTGGGAACAGTTTTGATTGGGATCGGAAGTGAAAATCTATAATCTACAATCAAGAGACAAGCCATTCAATGAATTCTGTGTAAAGAGGAACAGAGAAAGCTAGTAGGTTCTAGATCGGGGGAGAGTGTCAACATAGGTTTTTAAATTTTGTTTCTTAAAATGAGAGAAATAACAGCTTGATTGTAGGCTATGGGAATAGTAAGAGGGCATTCCTGATGCAGAGAGGGGGGGAAATGGCAGAGCAACTGAGTAGGATGGAATGGATAAGATGCACAAGAAAGGGCTGGCCTTAAAGGATGTGTGGACTGGCCATCCATAGGAATGGAGAAATGCAGGGTGCACAGGCTCAGGCGCTGAAGGGCAAGTGGGTAGAGGTGATGGGGCCTGGGGAAGTTCTGCCCTCAAACAGAAGCAGTGTTATCATATCGAGTGGGGGAGGGAGACTGGCGGGGGGGTGGGGCAAGGTGATCAGAACAGGTAAGAAACAGTTATCTAGGAGGGAGGGAGTCCATATGAACCAGGGAAAAGTAATATGATTTCTGGGTAATACACAAGCTGAAATATAGTTATGGTTTATGAATTTTAAAGTGAAACCAGTAGCATGGTTACATATTTTTCCCTAGCTAAGTTATTATAATGGCTTTCCTGATAGCTCAGTTGGTAAAGAATCTGCTGCAATTCAGGAGACCTCAATTCAATTCCTGGGTTGGAAGGATCCGCTGGAGAAGGGATAGGCTACCCACTCCAGTATTCTTGGGCTTCCTTGGTGGCTCAGCTGGTAAAGAATCTGCCTGCAATGTGGGAGACCTGGGTTGAGAAGATCCTCTGGAGAGGCAAAAGCCTACCGAGTCCAGTATTCTGCCCTAGAGTATTCCATGGACTGTATAGTCTATGGGGTCACAAAGAGTTGTTATACAATTATATACATACATTATATAATTATAATAGTTACACAAGTACCAGCTGACAATACATACAAGGACAGACAAAATTCCTGCCCTCCTGGAGTTTATGTTTTAGATGGTATTAGATGAACAATTCCTTGTTTAATTACAATGTGATGATTTGCATCTTGGAAAACACAGAGGGCCAGAGAGCATCTAACAGGGATGCCTGGCTTAGCCTGAGTACCTGAAGTGACACCTGTGGATACAGAATGAGGTCCTGGAAAAGCCTCGAATGCTTACCTTCTTTTTTGTTTATGAAAGTGAAAGAGGAGGGTGAAAAAGATGGTTTAAAACTCAACATTCAAAAAACTGAGGTCATGGCATCTGGTTCCATCACTTCATGGCAAATAGATGGGGAAACAGTGGAAACAGTGACAGACTATTATTTTGGGGGGCTCCAAAATCACTGTGGATGGTGGCTGCAGCCGTGAAATTAAAAGATGTTTGCTCCCTGGAAGAAAAGCTATGACCAACCTAGACAGCATATTAAAAAGCAGAGACATTACTTTGCCAACAAAGGTCCGTCTAGTCAAAGCTATGGTTTTTCCAGTAGTCATGTATGGACGTGAGAGTTGGACTATAAAGAAAGCTGAGCACTGAAGAATTGATGCTTTTAGACTGTGGTTCTGGAGAAGGCTCTTGAGAGTCCCTTTGAGTGCAAGGAGATCAAACCAGCCTATCCTAAATATTCACTGGAAAGACTGATGCTGAAGCTGAAATTCCAATCCTTTGGCCACCTGATGTGAAGAACTGATTTATTAGAAAAGACCCTGATGCTGGGAAAGATTGAGGGCAGGAGGGGAAGGGGACGACAGAGGATGAGATGGTTGGATGGCATCACCGACTCTGGGAGTTGGTGATGGACAGGGAAGCCTGGTATGCTGCAGTTCATTGGTTCACAAAGAGTCAGACACGACTGAGCGACTGAACTGAATAGATAGTAGGGTGCAGCAGCAGAGAGGAAACACACTATGCTGTACTTTGTGGTTGTTTGTGATCTGCTGTGACTTTTATACTACTTGTCATATATTTTGTAAATCAAGCAGGAAAAGGAGGCTTTGCCCAGGACTTCAGAACAGTTCAAGTGAGCCTAACTGAAGGCAGGAAGGATGCTGGAGGAAAATAGGCAGTACCTGTGAAATCTATCTTCTTCCTTCTGTTCTGTTCCCTTTCCATTGAATCTAGAAGATGTGGGCACTTCCTTCAAGATGCCTGCAGCCCGTGTGCTGCAGAGGAGAAGGTGGCGAAGAGGAAGGAGGCAGGGATCACAAAGGCTGTTGGTTATTGTGCCGTATGCTGGAATTACTAAAACAACACTGTAAATCAACTCAATTTTTAAAAATACAACAGAATTTGGAAGGTTTAATAGTCAAAAGAAGCCCTTTGCCTCTAAGGCCACAGTTCTCCTGACCTTGTAAAAATGTTCTGATTTTGAGTCAAATGTTCAAATAGTATCTAGGAGGAAATTGCCTCAGAATCTCAAGTGTTATAAATCCAAACCTTTCACTGGAAGACCTAAGGTCTAATTGCAACTCTCTGTTACAGCGTCTCATGAGGTGAGTGGCCCTAGAGGGCCAGCCCCTTATTAGCCCCTCTCTCTCACATCTGGTGGGTCAGCCAAACACTCACTGGTGGGTGGGCTAAACACTCAGACCCTGAACCAACGGCACCAGTGCCGCCTGCAGACTTGTTAGAAACAAAACTTCGGGGTCTCTCCCCAGACCTACTGAATCTCTGAGAGTAGAGCTGGGCATCAGCATTTTAGCAAGACCGCTGGCCCTTTAAAGTTCAAGAACCAATGACCTAAAATACTATTGGCTTTTTGTCCTAGTTCTTTGTTTTCAGCTTGTTTATCATATGTTATGTTACATTGGGTTGGCCAAAAAGTTCATTAGAGTTTTTCCATACGATGTTGCAGAAAACCTCAACAAACTTTTCGGATTGCAAACTATATTGCATTGCAAACTTTTTGGAATGCAAACTATATTGCATTGCATTACATTATATTATGTGTGTATGTGAAACATGAGTTACTCCTATAACTCCCCATGAGGTCAGAGGTGTGAAGAAGCAAGGCCAGTGTAGTCACACTAGGTTTCAAGAACTGTCGCAAGAAATCAGAACAGCATTCTCTATCTCGGCACGCCTGACATTTTGGTCATGGTCCTTCTTTGTTGCAGGCATTGCTGACTACTCAGCAGTATCCCTGGCCTCTACCCACTAGATGCCAGTAACACCCTTCCAGCTGTGGTCTGTGACAACGAACAGTCTGGAGTCTTTGCTAAAGGTCTCAGGAAAGGGAGTAGGCAAGCTTGCCCATCCTCTTGAGAATCTCCAGCTCAGAGTGATAAAGAGCGTGGGTGTCTTCACGGGGGGTTAGCCGGGAAAGGCCTAGTTTCAGAGGCAGTGGGCTGGCGTTCATACTGGGGCAGTAGCACCTGCCAGTGCTGCTTGCCAGGCCTGGCTCACATTGTACATTCTCTGCTGCGTTCAGTCCTTACGGCAAGCCTCTAGGGCAGGCTGTGTTCCCAGTTTATGGATGAAGAAACCAAGGTTTAGAGATAAAGTCACACTGATAGGTGATAGACCAGGGATTCAGCCCAGGTTCATCTTAACCATCATGCTATAGTGCCCATCATTTAACTTATTTTATTTTTTGTAAAGACTTTCTCCATTTTAGGGATAAAGATATAAAGCCCAGAGAAAGATTCCTTTTCTGCTATTAACTTACTTATTTTTGGCTGCCTCGGGTCTTCCTTGCTGAGCACCTTGCTGAACGTAGGCTTCCTCTAGTTGCTACGAATGAGGGCTGCCCTCTAGTTGCTGCGAATGAGGGCTGCCCTCTAGTTGCTGCGAATGAGGGCTGCCCTCTAGTTGCCGGTGCACAGGCTTCTCGTTGCAGTGGCTTCTCTTATTGCGGAGCACAGGCTCTAGGCGGGCAGTAGTTGTAGCCCACGGGTTTAGGTACCTCCTCACATATATGATCTTCCCAGACCAGGGATGGAATACGTGTCCCCTGCGTTGGCAGGTGGATTCTTAACTACCGGACCACCAGAGACACGTGCTAAGTCGCTTCAGTCGTGTCTGACTCCACCGTTCCGTGGACTGTAGCCTGCCAGGCTCCTCTGTCCATGTAATTCTCCAGGCAAGAATACTGGACTGGGTAGCCACTCTCTTCTCCTTTGGATCTTCCTGACCCATTTCCTTCACTGGCAGACGGGTTCTTTACCACGAGGAAGTCTGCATTATTTACTCATATGGGTATATGTATCTCTGTGTGTATCCCTCGATTCATCTATGGCTCTGTCTGCTTTTCTCCACTGATCTGCCAAATCTAGGAAAGACTGGAGAAGAGAAACAATCATTTGTTGGCCAGAGCCCCAAAGTGACCTTCAAAACACTTGAGCCAAAAAGGCAGATGTCCAAGTGCACTGTTTTCTCCCATGCAGGCTCTGCCCCGCCCCTGCCCTCCCCACCCCTGCATGTGGCCCTGTCGCCAGGAGCCTTCACCCTCTGATTCCTGCCCCCCGCCTCACCTCCCTGCTTCTCTGATGGAAGACAAGTCCCTGCAAGCTTGGGTTCTCCCGCCTGGGCCCCCCTGCATACCCGCCTTCCAGTCTGGTGCATGGACATCAAAGCCTCCAGCGAGGGGACCTGGGATCATCTCACACCATCAAAGGGAGCTGCCAGGAGAAGAGCACAGGCGGCCTGGGTTCACATGAAAGGACAGCTTGCTGTCTCCTGCTCCCAAACCGCTGAGCATTTACCAACCCCCCCGTGGGAGTCAGCATGGGGTGGAGTGGTGGGGGTTGGAGGGAGTGCAGTGCACTCTGGGTCTAGGTTTCTCCATTTGTAAGTTCAGGGGATGGGACCAGATGGTCTCTAAGGGAGGACGTACATTACAGGGCAGTGGCTTCTCAACCCCGGTTGTGCATCACAGTCCCCTCTGGAGAGAGATCCCTGCTCCGTGGGCCCTCATCTCTGATTCACTGGGCCCTATGGATCTCTCAAATGTTAAAGATCCTAGATGACTACAGTGGGCAGTCAGGGCTGGCTACCCTGGCACCAAGGGAGAGGGCTTGGGTTGGACTGAGCTGGTTTATGGGCCCCAGCTCTGTCCTTGTGAGACCCCGAGGCATTTATTTAATGGCTCTGGGCTTCAGTTTTACACATCTGTGAAATGGGGATTAGATATCTACCACATAGAAACAAAACAATAAAGTTAGACATATTGGTAAAGTGTGGGTCCATGGCAGGCAGGCAGTGAGAGCAGACCCCCTTCTCCAGCCTCCCTGCTGACATTGTTAGGCAGTGCAGTGCATTTTTCTTTTTTTAATTGGAATTTTACTGTGCGCTCATTTAAGAAATTATAAAAACCAACTTATTTTTGCACACTCTGTCCCCAAATTCCAATTTTTTTCATCTTTATTCCTCCCATAATAGAGATTGCAATGATCTTATGTGTGCAAAGTATTTGAGGGTGAACGAAAAGAGGTTATTTTAAGACGTACTATACACACTGAACTGAAAATAAAGTGAAAGAGTCACTCAGTCATGTCCGACTCTGCGATCCCATGGACTGTAGCCCAACAGGCTCCTCTGTCCATGAAATTCTCCAGGCAAAAATACTGGAGTGGGTTGTCATTTCTTTCTCCAGGGGATCTTCCCCACCCAGGGATCAAACCTGCATCCCCTGCATTGCAGGTAGATTTTTTACCATCTGAGCCACGAGGAAAGCCCAAACTATACATGCTACTATATATAAAATAAACAGAGAGCAAGGACCTACTGTATAGCATTATTAATCTATAATGAATATATATGTATACACACACACATACCCCAGTGGCGCTAGTGGTAAAGAACACGCCTGCCAATGAAGGAGATGCAAGGTTGATCCCTGGGTCAGGAAGACCCCTTGGAGAAGGAAATGGGAACCTGCTCCAGTATTCTTGCCTGGAGAATTCCAGTGGAGCCTAGTGGGCTACAGTCCATAGGGTTGCAAAGAGTCGAATATGGCTGAAGTGACTTAGCACACACATACATATGTATATTGGAGAAGGCAATGGCAACCCACTCCAGTACTCTTGCCTGGAAAACCCCATGGACTGGGGAGCCTGGTGGGCTACAGTCCACGGGGTTGCTAAGAGTCAGACAGGACTGAGCAACTGACTTCACTTTCACTTCCATGCATTGAAGAAAGAAATGGCAACCCACTCCAGTGTTCTTTCCTTGAGGATTTCAGGGATGGGGGAACCTGGGGGGCTGCCATCTATGGGTTTGCACAGAGTCGAACACAACTGAAGCAACTTAGCAGCAGCAGCAGCTGCATGTGTATATATATATATGTTTCCTCCCCTCTGGACTGTTCTCTGGTTTTGTGGTCCAGAGAGGGTCACTTCAGTTATTTTCCACACATTGCTGCCATGGAGGAATCCAGATCGGTGAGAGACTGCCTTCCACCATGGAAGCCAAGAGACCATAGATTCTCTCTCTCTTGTCGGTAGAGCGTGGACTGTGATCCGAACACTGGCAAGTAGGTGATTCTGCCCTGGAATCTTTGGTCTGGATAGATTCATGCATAGGTGTAGGGTCAAACAGACACTCTTCTTGGCAGCTATGGAAGATTTAAGGGTCCATGGTGTGATATGCGCGCCCACTGGTAGCAAGTGTCCATCCTAGGCAAATGGTTGATTTTTCTTTGTTTTGTCTTATGTTCTTTTGTGACATGTCTATTTTATTTACACTGAGAAAATATACATAATAATAAAATCTAATAGAAGCTCAGTCATTTTTTTAGTAATTACTTTATTGAGCTATATGACTCAAACCATACAACTCAACTATTCAAAATGTGCGATTCATTAATTTTAAGTATATTCACAGGTTTGTATAACAGTCACCAAAGTCAATTTCAGAACATTTTTTATCACTCTTTAGCCCCCAAACCCTATACCTATTAGCAGTCACCCCATGCTTCTCTTCCCTGCCCTCCACCCCATGCAACTTGAATTTACTGTCCATCCCTATAGATGGCAAACCATTCTTAAACTGAGATTTAGATTGTACCTTCCTTCCCTCATGGGAAGTTTCCTATTCAGGTCTTATATTAATCACTTTCAGCTACTGAACAAAGTACTCCCAAAGTCAGCAGTTTAAAACAACATAGATTCATTTTCTCATAGTTTATATGGAGCAGGGATCCAGATTCAGCTAGGCTGGACTGTCTGCTTCAGGATCTCTCATGAGGCAGCAGTGTGCTGGTCAGGACTGTGGTCTTAACTGAAGGCTTGACTGGGGAAGGACCTACTGCCAAGCTCACTTACATTGCTGTTGGCGGGACTTGGTTCCTTGAGGACTGTTGAACTGAGGGCCTCATTTCCTCACTGACTGTTGGATGAAGGCCACCCTGAGTTCTTTGCCAGCTTAGACTTCCAATATGGCAGCTAAGTTCACCAAAACCAAGGGAAGAAAGAATCTGCTAGCAAAATAGAAGTCATATCTTTTGTAACCAAATAATGGAACTGATATTCCCTCAATGTTGCTATGAGCCTTTGGTTAGAAGAAAGTTACTCAAGGGGAGAAGACTACACAAGGCCGTGAACTGAAGGAGGTAGGCAGCACTGGCGCCATCTTGGAGGCTGTGAACCAAAACCCTATCCTGCAACCTCCTCGTGAGTTCCATAGACTACTTAATATCTATTTAATACATGTCTTTTTGGCTTCAGCTAACCAGAATTGGTGACTCTTATTTGCATATAGATCAATCCATGTGTTTCTTACTGTTCTGTGATTTTTGTGATTCCAGTTTAAATTACTTTAGCACTTTGCTCTGTGAGGTATGGGTTACTTGGTAAAGTTATTGACACTGCCCATTATTCCTTTTTTTTCAAAGTGATCAATTCTGTATCTGATTATTCACTACCTCAGAACCAACTAGCCAGCATTCATTGAAACGTGTTTGGATATTCAGTTCAGTTCAGTTCAGTCACTCAGTCATGTCCGATTCTTTGCGACCTCATGAATCACAGCATGCCAGGCCTCCTTGTCCATCACCATCTCCCAAAGTTCACTCAAACTCATGTCCATCGAGTCGGTGATGCCATCCAGCCATCTCATCCTCTTTCGTCCCCTTCTCCTCCTGCCTTCAATCATTCCCAGCATCAGAGTCTTTTCCAATGAGTCAACTCTTCGCATGAGGTGTCCAAAGTACTGGAGTTTCAGCTTTAGCATCATTCCTTCCAAAGAACACCCAGGGCTGATCTCCTTTAGATCCAGGGTTGGATCTCCTTGCAGTCCAAGGGACTCTCAAGAGTCTTCTCCAACACCACAGTTCAAAAGCATCAATTCTTAGGTGCTCAGCTTTCTTCACAGTCCAACTCTCACATCCATACATGACCACTGGAAAAACCATAGCCTTGACTAGACGGACCTTTGTTGGCAAAGTAATGTCTCTGCTTTTGAATATGCTATCTAGATTGGTCATAACTTTCCTTCCAAAGAGTAAGCGTCTTTTAATTTCATGGTGGTAGTCACCATCTGCAGTGATTTTGGAGCACAAACCTCAAAGAAGAGAGGTTAAGAATCTCTCAAATTAGCCCTGTCAAAGTAGGAAAACTGAGACCTGTTAAATGGAACATCTTATAAAGCCTCATAACCAGCCCAAGATTTTTGCTGTTTATCCTCATTTGGACTATGACCAAAAGATTGCTTTCTTTCCTAGACATTCTGCAGAATTTTAGTTATCAGAAATCTAGTGCAAACTAGCAAGAAAAGGGAATTTGTTGGATCACATTTCTGGGAGGAATACTTGCGGGGCTCAAAGGATGAAAAGAACAACTGTAGAACTCCAGGGCCTGCAGCCAGTGGCTCAGTGCAGACAGCTGCCCTTCTGTCTCTTGTAGAGCTGGCTCTGTCTGTCATCTTCACATCTTGCTCTCCAGGCCTCATTCTTTGCTGTTTCAATCATGCATTAGTCTTTAAGCCAGAAGAGAGAAAGCTTGGGTCAGGTTTGTAGTCCCAGAACAAGGTAGGTGGGGGTACAATGCAAGGCCAAGGCCTGGGTCAAACAGCTACATTCTTGTTGCCAAAAGAAGGGCCATGGGAAACCAATGACCACTGCTGCCCAGTGCAGGCTCTGACTCAAACCCGTTGCCAGGGGCCCAGACACGAACAGATCAACAAGGTAAACGACTCCTGAAATATTGAAGATCTTGAAAAGGACAAGACAATGCCATAGTCACGGCAAGGCCCTGAGAACCATGGTTTGGAGGGATTGCTTTTAGGCCAATATGTATCATGGAGCCTGGGGAATTCATCTTATTGCACTCAAGGTTCAGTGTCTTAGCCCACTGGCAAGATAGGGTCACACTGAATTTTTCCATCATAGATTTCACTTGACAGAAAAAAATTATTGGCAGAGCCATGAAGGCCAGGGATGACATGGGAAATAGCTGTCCATTTCATGGACTCATGACCAAGGTTAAATTATGATAACAAAAGAGGTCAGAGTGTTTTATTTACTGCTACATTCTGTGATTTATGGGCAGATTGTTGCTTTTTGTTTTTAACCTTTCAAGGAAGGAATAATTTGTCAAGTTCATGAAAACCACACGTACTCAAACTCATTAATCTTAGTGCCAAGGGGGAGTCTTGTTTTTAGACCCATATAAATAACAGGGTCAAGATCAGTCAGACTTGACTTTTGGAAGCTATAATATTGTGCTCCCTTTAAATACGTATATTGACACTGAAGTTGCCCTAGTAATACTTCCAAAGAAGTCCTACAAGGGCCTTCCTAAGAACTTGGCCTGGGTACCATTCATGACTACTCACGTATCTATTCACAGCTGGTCACTTGGTCTTTAACACTTCTTTATGGAGGGCCTTGTATGTGCTAAGTGATAGAAACAATTGTCTAGGACTATCTGCCTGACCCTGCTTACATATAACCTAGTTCAGGACTCCGCCCTCTCGTAAGGAAGCAACTCACTTTTAAATTTAGATTGGGATCCAATATTAAGGACGTTGGGCTTCCCTGGTGGCTCAGATAGTAAAGAATCTCTTGCAGTGCAGGAGACCCAGGTTTGATCCCTGGGTGGGGAAGATCCCCTGAAGGTAGGAATGGCAACCCCCTCCAGTATTCTTGCCTGGAGAATTCCATGGACAGAGGACCCTGACAGGCTGTAGTCCATGGAGTCGCAAAGAGTCAGACATGACTGAAGTGACTTAGCATGCATGTGTTAAGGATGTAGGGTGTAGAGGTGGTGGTGGCGGTTTAGTCACTCAGTCATGTCTGACTCTTGTGACCCCAGGGATTGTAGCCTGCCAGATGCCTCTGTCTATAGGATTCTCCAGGCAAGAGTACTGGAGTGGGCTGCCATTTCCTTCTCCAGGAGGGTGTAGAGAAATGAAGATAAAACTTACCTGATATCTCCTGGAGACAAAGGAAAGTATAGAGGCCAAGTACTCTGTTCTTGGTTCAGACAGACTTGGGTCTGACTCTTAGCAAAGACACTCCCCAACTTGTGATACTGGGAAATTAGTTAACTTCTTTAAGCCTTTGACCCAATAATAATATAGACCTCTAAGGGTTGTTTGCTATTTTTAATAAGATAATGCAAGTAAGACATTTAGCATTTTGTGGGAACATTGCTTTAAAACCACTAGAGGAAAATAATCACAGGAATTGTGATTTTTGCTCTCCTTTCTACCATGCCCCCAACCTTTCCCAAGTCTTGTACAAAGAACAAATCACCACCACCACGAAGGGGCAGTGTGGGGTCTCTGGGCAGAGGCTTTAGAACCAGGCTGACTTTGGTTTATATGAAGGACTTAACTCAGAGATTTAGTTTCTCAGCTGTAAAATGAGATGCTAACACATGTTATGAAGACTAAAGATAATATATTTAAATGTGTGGCAGATAATAAGCTCCACTCTAGGTTGACTTTAAGAAAATTCCCACCCAGTGTGGAGAAAAGGGAACCCTCCTACACTGTTGGTGGGAACGTAAACTAGCACAGCCACTATGGAGAAGAGTATAGACGGTCCTTAAAAAACTGAAAATAGAGCTGACGTATGATCCAGAAACCCCTCTGCTGGGCATATGTCTGGAGAAAACCATAATTCAAAAAGATACCTGCCGGGGCCCAGCCTTGGTGGATCCAGGGAAATTTGAAGTGGGGACAGCGTGGGTGAGGAAAAACTTATCTATTTATAAATATAAGATTAGATTAGGAAGAAATAGTGTAGTAGGAAAATTTAGTGGAGAAAAGAGGCTGAATAACTTGGTTTACGTGGAAAGCCAATAAAGTTCCAGACAAGGAGCTTGCACCATCTACTTTAGGCCACCGGCGTCCTCTTGAATAGCGGGGGCTGCCCCACCTTGGGCTCCCTCTTGCGTGGATCTTAGAAGCTGGGGCAAGTAAGTAGACATGGCGAGCCTCCACGCCCCAGATGGGAATTCAGCCAGAAAATAGAGTAAAGAGGAGACACGGGGGAAAACCAGTCCAGTGACTGGCCCCTCCTCTATTGTCCAGAACGGCCTTTTATACCTTTTTTTGTACATAGAGATTAATGGATAATATAAAATTATGTAGCATCAGCAGTCCTGACTCTTACTGAGACCAGGTTTTTCTCTGCGTACTTTGTTGTATACACAAGTCTTAGGTGATTTACATCATCTTCTGGCCAGAAGGCCAATTAATATTTTACGGCCCTTTTCTGATAAAGATTTGTCAACCAGAAGACTTATTTGTGTTGTTCTTCCCAAAGTCTGGTGCCACTCTCAAAAAGCACTAAATAAAGTTACATTCTTACATAGCAAAGATACAAGAGGAGTGCAGTGATATATAACAAAGAAAAGTAATTAACTCAAAAGTGTAGTGTTGCTAACATCAAAACTACTATATTCCTATTTCTATATCCCAATTACATTAACTAATATCCTTCAGGTGCCTAAAAGATAAAGAATATGGAGGCCTGGCAGNGGAGTGCAGTGATATATAACAAAGAAAAGTAATTAACTCAAAAGTGTAGTGTTGCTAACATCAAAACTACTATATTCCTATTTCTATATCCCAATTACATTAATTAATATCCTTCAGGTGCCTAAAAGATAAAGAATATGGAGGCCTGGCAGCAGTCATTGACTCAACAGTGAAACCCATCACTAGTATAATTTTTAGCTCTTTAGAAAAAGCTCTGTATCTTTAAGATGCTTTAAGCTTTGTGCCTCTCGTGGTTGGGGGGCTGTAAACAATTCACAAATTGTCAAAAGTCGGGGGTAACCTGTTAGGCAAGTTAGAGAGCCATCAGAGGGGGTTAAGCCAAGACATTCTTTTTATATGTAAGAGACTGAAGCCCTAAATTAACTTTTTCCAGAGAATGTCAGGAGAGTGGGAAGCACAGTAAAGCAGGCAGACTCTGGTTTTTCTTTGGGGGGGGGCGGTTAGATGCAGCAGCAGCAACAGCTCAGGCAGAGGACCCCTTGAGACCTGACTCGCCATGCCCATCAGGTCTCTCCGCATGACCTTGTCATGGGTGGTATCTCCCATGCTGCCTCCCAGCAGATATATACACCCTGGTGTTCACTGCATCTCTATTTACAATAACCAGGACATGGAAGCAACCTAAATATCCATTAACAGAGGAATGGATAAAAATGTGGTACCTATATACAATAGAATATTACTCAGCCACAAAAAAGACCAAAATAATGTATTTTGCAGCAACATGGATAGAACTAGAGATTCTTAAACTGAGTGAAGTAAGTCAAACAGAAAAAGACAAATATCATATGATATCACTTATATATGAAATCTAAAAGGCTATGAGTAAACCTATCTATAAACCCAAAATAGAGTTACAGATATAGAAAATAAACTTATGGTTACTGAGGGGTAAGCAGAGCAGGGGGGATAAATTGGAAGATTGGGACTGACACATACACACTTCTATAAATAAAATAGATAACTAGTAAGGACCTACTGTATACCACAGAAACTCTATTCAGTACTCTGTAATGGCCTATGTGGGGAGAGAATCTAAAAAAGAGTTGATCTATGTATTTGCATAACAGATTCACTTGCTATATACCTAAAACTAACACAACACTATAAATTAATTATATCTCAATAAAATTTTTAACAAATAAGTAGATCCCCACCTGACCATCTCTACCAGCCCTGTCATAGTGATGGTGATGGTATAAGTGAGGAGTGCTAGAAGACAAATCTCAGCTGTCCTTGATGTCAGTTTTAGTCTCATTCTTACTGGCCCTGAGCCAGACTTCATTGCTTTTAGGTCTGGCCTGAGTTCCTTCAAACCATTTAGAAGACCCCTGAAAATGGGCACTGCCATTTAAAAGAGTCATCCTGGCATGGGTGCCAATTAAGAAGCAAGATTAGAGATCTATTTCAACTCCACCAAGAGTGGACATGTAAGAATGACAAATGCACACTAATAGGGCTGTGATTTTGTATCAAGACTGGCAAGAAACAGATTCCTTTGACATAGAAAAAATGGATGTTCCAAGGTCCCAGTTTCTTAAGCAAAGTTCTCTCTATGTCTCTCTTGTACTGGAAAGCTAAAAACCAAAAAAAAAAAAAGCCTGCCTTTTCCAAAGTTATTGATTCTTCACACTGCATATGCTTCTGACACCATTCTGCATGGATGGATGACACCATTCAGAAGAGAGAAAAGCTGAGGGAAGGAAGGTTAAAAGCTCTGACACCTGCTGACTCTCTCCCCGCTTGTGTCTTGCAGCCTACTTCTGCTTCCTCCTGACTGCTCTGGGCGTGACAGCTGGTGCCCATCGTTTGTGGAGCCACAGGTCCTACAAGGCCAAGCTGCCCCTGAGGATATTTCTGGCTGCTGCCAACTCCATGGCTTTCCAGGTGGGAATGGAGGGTCCTCACTCTCAGGGACTCTGCACGGACGGCAGTGTGGGAGGAGACACAGGCATGCTTCCTGTATAGTGGGCATCCTCCACACCCATTCTAGGCCCAGGCACTCTCTGCCTGTGTCAAGTTTTTGTCTTCTTGTGGCTTTTGACACTGTAAAATGTTCCCTGGGGGTTTTAAGCCCTAAGGCATGCTAAACTACAGAGGAGGAAAGGCAATTCCTTCATCCAGAGTCCATGCTCTAAACATGACCCTGAAACCCTCAACATCTGTCTGGCTCTAATGAGGGTCAGGTTCTATGCTGAGTGTGCTATATGCATATTGCCTTTGATCCTCACTATAACCCCACGAGCTACGTGTGATGCATGTCCCCATTTTACAGATGAGAAAACTAAGGCTTCATGATGTTAAAGAAGTTTCCTAATTATAAGGCTAAAAAATGGTACATCTAGATAGGCCAATGCAAGTCTAATTCCAACGTCGTTGCTCCTACAACACATATTCTTGAGGTCATGCTTTAGATTTGTGGTGAAAGGTCTGTTACTCAGTGTGGATTAGGAAGACTCAAGATTTAATTCTTACTCTGATGGTTGCTGGGCTTCCTTGGTGGCTCAGATGATAAGGAATCCACCTGCAATGCAGGAGACCCGTGTTTGATCCCTGGGTTGGGAAGAGTCCTTGGAGAAGAGAATGACTACACACTCCAGTATTCTTGCCTGGAGAATTCCATAGACAGAGGAGCCTGACAGGCTGCAGTCCATGGGGTTGCAAAAGAGTCAGAAACGACTGAGTGACTTCCACTCCACTCTATTCTTTATGGTTGCTGGGCTTCCCTGGTGGCTCAGATGGTAAAGAATCTGCCTATAATGCAGACCCAGATTCAGGAAGATCCCCTGGAGAAGGAAATGGGAACCCATTCCAGTATTCCTGCCTGGAAAATCCCATAGACAGAGGAGGCTGGCAGATTACAGTCCATGAGTTTTTCAAAAGAGTCAGATGTGACTGAGCGACTAACACTGACGGTTGCCAGCTTTGATTCATTCATCTCTAGTGTCTTCATCTGTAAATATAAGAATGTAACTTCAATTTCAGAGTCATTATGAAATCATGACACAAATGTAAGAGGGATCATGACCGCCCTAGGATTGGACCATATCCTTGAAGTATTTGCCTTTGTTACCTAGACCATTTCCCACCTCCTTGGGCACTTTCTGAGCTGCTGGAATTTTGTATTGATCATGAATCTCTGTTTTCCTAGTTCCTCATCTGATCTAAATAGTGTGGGTGAGAATAACTTGCTTTCAAAATTTCTGCCCATGTTATGAGGACAGATGATTCCAGGTCCTGTGTATTTTCAACCTATTAGGAAGAAATGGTGATTCCCAAAACTACTTTAGGGCCCAGGGAGACGGGTGACCCAGAAGTCTCTCTCTGACCCTCAGATGTGCAGGTCAGGTGGCCACCTGTACAATGGGCATTCTATCCCTACACGACAGCCTGACCTTGAATATTTCTCTAAGTTGCTCTTGTGTCTTAAGCATTCGTTTCCCGATTCAGGCTTCCCTCCTGTTTGTGCATTCATAAAGCAAAAAGGATCTAGCACAATACATCACTTAGGGATCACAGTTCATATTATGAATATCTGCTGCACAATTCAAGTGCAGTGGGAATAAGCACCAGCATCCCGGGAGGAAGCTGTTTGCACAAAGAAGCAGCTGGCAGCTTCTCAGTTTCGTGTTCTTTTTGTTCACTGTTGGCGGTGGGAACTATACTCCCCTTCAGTTTGAATTCAGCCATCTTAGTTCAGTATTGTGCTTTGTTTACCCTAACAATGAGTTACGATAATTATAATTTAGAAACTCACTGATTTAGGTCTTAGATGCTATTCAGGACTTAACTCAGTAATTTTCATTTATTTTGTTCAAGCAATTTATTATTTTTAGCCTTCAACTACATGAAGCCTTCAAGCCTTCACCTCTATTACTGGAATGTTTTCCAACATAAATAACTTGAAGTTGAGAGCCTAAACCTCTTTTTCCAAATGAAACTTGGAAAACTTGTATGTAACTTAGTTTTTAAAAACTTAAGTTTCCTTAACAAAACATCACATAGGGAACATCACACTGTGATTTTAAATTTTACTTTGAAGAGAAAATATATTGTCGAAGGAAGTATCCAGGTCATTGAATAAATTCTTGGCTTTGCCATTTGCTGGGTGTAGGCTTTGGTTCATGTCTCTGTTCCTTCATCTACAAAAGTGAGTGGGGGAGTGTAATGATATTTACCTCACACAGTTATTGGGAGGATGAAATAATGAATCATAAGTGCCTAGCTTATAGTAGCACTCAGTGAATATTATTCCTGCCTTCCTTTTGAGAATTGGCAACCATCTTACTCATTTCTGTATTTTAGTACCTATCACACAGAAAATACTAAGTGACTGTTAAATGAAATAATAGATGAGGGTAAAAGAGGAGAGTGAAAAGCCTGGCTTAAAACTCAACATTCAAAAAACTAAGATCATGGCATTCAGTCCCATCACTTCATGGCAAATAGAAGGGGAAAAGCGGAAGCAAGGGAAGATTTTATTTTCTTGGGATCCAAAATCGCTAAAGACTGTGACTGCAGCCATGAAATTAAAAGATGCTTGCTCCTTAAAAGGAAAGCTATGACAAACCTAGACAGCATATTAAAAAGCAGAGACATCATTTTGCTGACAAAGGTCCATATAGTCAAAGCTATGGTTTTTCCGGTAGTCATGTACAGATATGAGAGTTGGACCGTAAAGCAGGCTGAGCACCGAAGAAATTGATGTTTTTGAACTGTGGTGCTAGAGAAGACTCTTGAGAGTCCCTTGGACAGCACGATGGTCAAACCAGTCAATTCTAAAGGAAATCAGTCCTGAATATTCATTGAAAAGATTGATGCTGAAGCTGAAACTCCAGTACTTTGGCCACCTGATCCAAAGAGCCAACCCTGATGCTGGGAAAGATTGAGGGCAGGAGAAGGGGGTGATGGAGGATGAGATGGTTGGATGGCATCACCGACTCAATGGACATGAATTTGGGCAGACTCCAGGAGACAGTGAAAGACAGGGAATCCTGGCATGCTGCAGTCCATGGGGTTGCAGAGTCAGACACGACTTAGCAACTGCACAGCAACAACAAAGTACTTTTGGAAATCTTCAAATGTGAACTATGCATGCTTCTTCCAGGCCCCCATCTGTAGTGGATTTCTTCATTAATTCAGCACATACTTACTGAGCACCCGCTATGTGGCAGGCACTGAACTAGGCACACTGGCTACAGTGATTTGCAAACATAGTTACAAACTTTGCCTTTATGTAGGCTTCCAGCTAATGAGATGTTTCCCAGTGGAAAGGTAGGTACTTTTGGCATCTGTGGTTTTGTAACAATGGCACTTGACTTAGATGAGCACTGTCTTCCGTAAGATCAGCAAAGGGCCAGGTTCTATACAATGCCTGAGTCAGAGGAAAGAATGCAGTTGATTCAGGCCACTTAACCTTAGGAAGAGAACCACCTGGGAAAGTAACAAAGTGTGTAACAAAGTAACAAAGAAACAAAGTGCTGTGACTGCCAGTCTAGGGCATTGACCTACAACTTTAACTTAAAGCAGCATCATTGATTCAGTTTCCCTTTGATGTCCCCTTGCATTTTAAAAGATCATTTCAAAGGTTCTCTTCTGCTTTCTTCCATAAGAATAGTCATGCCTTTGGCCAAAACAGACAAGTCATGCCGTGGTTATCTCTGTTTGAGGATCAACAGGGCTTTTGCTAGATGCTGCTAAAAAGATCTTGATCATCAAGAACAATCTTAAAAATATGACTGAAATGTTCGAAACTTCTTTTTCTCTTTCTTCTGCAGAGGACCTGTGTATAGGGGAGAGGGCAGTAGTGGGAAAGCTGAGTCTGAAAAGATGATGATGGGCAAGGGATGCCAGATAAGGAGCTATAATAATCCTCTGTCCCGTCCATACCCTTGCATTCAGCAAAGACCCCATGAATTCCTCTCTGGCTTGTTCTCCTTCCTTCAGTTCAGTTGCTCAGTCATTTCGGACTGATTTGATCTCCTTGCAGTTCAAGGGACTCTCCTTCCTTACCAGCAGGATATAAGTCACTCAAAAGGTGGCTTGTGAACTTCTTATAATTTTCTCCAGTCAGCTATGAACCTGGATGAGGAATCCCTGCCATCCAGTGGTCTCCAAGAGTTTGGTTTTCACAGAGAACCCACAACTTTGGATTTGGGCTGTCATGTTCATGCACACCCCACCCCCGCCCAGCTGGCTGCAGCTGGGTCTATTGTGATCTCAATCCAACCAAATGCACCTGTAAATGCTTTAGTCCCCTCCCTTACTGTCCACATTTACTCATCAGACCCTAGTAGAGATGCACTGGATTTCAATCTGAAAGGGAACTACAGGGATTGGGCCTAGGTCCTCCTATTTTACGGAAAGATAAAGAGAGGCAGCGGGTAAGGGGTTTGATTCCAAACGCAATTTTGCCCTGCATACCGTCTTGTTGATGGGTTTCCCTCATATCTCAGTTGGTAAAGAATCTGCCTGTGATGCAGGAGACCCCAGTTTGACTCTTGGGATGGGAAAATCCACTGGAGAAGGGAAAGGCTACCCACTCCAGTATTCTTGGGCTTCCCTTGTGGCTCAGCTGGTAAGGAATCCACCTGTAGTATGGGAGACCTGGGTTTGATCCCTGGGTTGGGAGGATCCCCTGGAGAAGGGAAAGGCTACCCACTCCACTATTCTAGCCTGGAGAATTCCCTGCATTAAGTCAATGGGGGTTGCAAAGTGTCAGATACGACTGACCGACTTTCACTTTCACTGCCTTTTGGGACTTATCCTTTGCCCTTGGACGTGGGGTATCTTTTTTTGGTGGGATCCAACTTTCTCCTGTTAATGGTGAATGTGAGTTTCAATTTTGGAGTTCTCAAAGGAGAAGATGAGCACACATCCTTCTTCTCCATCATTTTGTGTAAGGAAAAAAAAAAAAAAGCTATAGTCAAAGCTGTGGTTTTTCCAGTAGTCATGTTTGGATGTGAGAGTTGGACCATAAAGAAAGCTGGGTGCCAAAGAATTGATGCTTTTGAACTGTGATGCTGAAGAGTCCCTTGGACAGCAAAGAGATCAAACCAGTCAATCCTAAAGGAAATCAGTCCTGAATATTCATTGGAAGGACTGATGCTGATGCTGAAGCTTAAGCTCCAATACTTTGGCCACCTGATTTGAAGAACTGACTCTTTGGAAAAGACCCTGATGCTGGGAAAGATTGAAGGCAGGAGGATAAGGGGATGACAGAGGATGAGATGGTTGGATGGCATCACCAACTCAATGGACACAAGTTTGAGTAAGCTCCGGGAGTTAGTGATGGACAGGAAGCCTGGCCTGCTGCAGTCCATTGGGTCACAAAGAGTCAGACATGACTGAGTGACTGAACTAAACTGAAAAAATATCAGGGACTTGTTGAAGGTCACAGACTAGTTAGTGGATAGACCAGACTGAAACTTAAGTCTCCTGACCCTTGGCTTACACATGGATGTTCTCTTGTGATGCTCAACAGTGTGACTTGCAAACAACCTTTAGTTGGATCTTGTTCTTTTATCCACCCCAACAGTCCCTGTCTTTTAATTGGTGTATGTAGACCATTCACACGCAAAGTGATTATTAAGATATGTGAAGTAATATCTACCATATTTCTGTTTGCTATTCATTACCCTTGTTCTTTGTTTCTTTTGTCTTCTAGTCATTTTCCTGTCTTCCCTGGTTGTATTTGAACATTTTGCAGGGTTCTATTTTCTTTATTCTCTTGACATGTCAATTATACTTCTTTTCAAATTCTTTTAGTCATTGCTCTAGAGTTTGCAAAATACATTTAAAGGTAATCCAAGTCCACTTTCAGATAACACTGTACCATTTCATGGTACTGTACTAATATTCCCACTTCCTCTTTCTTGTCCTTATGACATCACTGTCATTCACTTCATACATCCATAAGCTATAATCACCAATTTTATTTTTGCTGTTACTATTGCAAGTCAATTATTGTCTATTAGATCAATTAAGATTAATAAAATTTGAAAGTTTTATTTTACCTTCATTTATTCATTCTCTAATATTCTTTCTTTGTGTAGATCTGAGTTTCCAACCTGGGCCATTTTCCTTCTCTGCAAAGAATTTCTGTCATTTCTTGCCAGGCAGATCTACCAGTGACAAATTTCTTCAATTTTTGTTTGTCTAAGGAAGTCTTTATTTCCCCTTCACTTTTGAAGAATAACTTTCTGAGCACAGAATTCAAGTATGTGGATTTTTCTTTCAACATTTATAATAGTTTACTCCACTGTCTTCTTGCTGATATGTTTCTTAAAAGAAACCCGGTATACCCGGTGTAATCTTATCCTCGCTTCTCTACACGTGTTTTTTCCCTCACTCTTTCGTTTCTTTCAAGATTTTCGTTTTGTCTTTTATTTTTTTCCAGGTGAATATGATACACTCAGCAATAGATTTTTTGCTATTTATCCTGCTTGGTGCTTGCTCTCTGAACTTCCTAGATCAGTGGCTGGGTGTCTGTCTTTAATTTTAGAAACATCTCTTTCAGCCATTATTTCTTCACATGTTCCTACTGTTTGTTCCTTCTTCTCTCCTGCCCACCCACCCTCTTTTGCTCTTTCCCACCTTCCCTCCTTTCTTTCCTTCCTTTTCCTTTAGGTATTCCCATTACACACAACTTACACTTTTTATAGTTGTCCCACAGTTCTCAGATACTCTATTACAATCTTTTCACATTTCAGTTTGAGGAGACTGCCAACGATATGTCTTAAGGTTCAGTGATTCTTTCCTTAGCCGTATCCAGTCTAGTGATGAGCCAGTGAAAGACGTTCTTCATTCGTTAACAGTTTTTCTGACTTCTGTCGGTTTCTTTTCATTCTTTCTTAGACTTCCCATCTCTGTGCTTATAATATCCATATGTTCTTGCATGTGGTTTACTTTTTCTATTAGAGTCCTTAGCACATCAACTGTAATTATTTTAAATAGCCAGTCTGATAACTCCAACATCTCTCTCATATCTGAGTCTGGTTCTGATGCTTACTTCTTCTTTTAAGATTGTATTTTTTGCTTTTTGACATATTCCGTAATTTTTTGTTGAGAGCTGCACACGATGTACTGGGTAACAGGGACTGAGGAAATAGGGTTTTAGTGTGAAGTTTTTGTTTATCTGGCTAGGAATTAGGCTGTGTTACTGTGTGCAGTATCTGTAGTGTTGAAGGTCCAGTGACTTTCTTTTTGTCCCTGCATTGCTGGGTTTTCCTAGAGACTTCTTAAACGTGAGTTAAAGCTTTCAGTTCTTTCAGTTGAACCCCCTGTTGTACAAAATCCCTTGAGGGGACACTTCCTCCATCCCATGATTAGGTCTCAGTCTTCCATTGACCTGGAGCTGAGTATTTCCCCCCCCTGCCCCGAGATTAGTCAGGCTTTGGTAAAATCCCAGTTGATTAAGCTCTGCTGAAATAATCTTTCTTAAGAACAGATCTCGCTAAGGGGAACAGAGAGCTCTGTCTTGTATTTCAAAATGTTTACTTTTCTCCTCCTGCTGGAAGAGCAAGGGGATTTTTCTTGGTTGATCATAGCAAGAACCTGGAGGGCTCCTGGAGGGAAGATTCATGAAAGTGTGGGGGTGCCTGGACTGGACCCCCTAAGAGTTTTTCACTCTCATGCTCGCCCACACTAAACCTCCAGCAATTCATCAATTACAGCTGAAAGTATTGCTGCCACGCTGCTGCCAGCTGCAGGCTTTTCCTCCTGGTTTCTGCTCCTGCTAGGCTGTGATTCTGTCTGTCCATCTAGGCTATGATTCTGTCTGTCTGTCTCTCTAGCTTTTGGTGCAGCAGTTTGCCCTGTGACCTCAATTCTCTGATAGATCTAAGAAGACTTGTTGATTTTTCAGTTTACTGGGTTTTTTTCTTTCTTGTTATAAAAGATAAGAGTAAATAACTTCCAAGCTCTTTACATATCAGACCAGAAAGTGGAAGTTGCAGTGTGATTCATAAATAGAGTCAAGTGAATCTCAGAGTCATGGGCCATGAACTTTGGCAATTATATAACAACAAAACAGCAACAGTTACTGAGGACTGACTACATACCAGCACTTCATTTAGTATTTTAGCCATCTGACAATACCCATACAAAGTAGATACTGTTCTTTTCCTCATTTGATAGATGAAAACATTGAATCTTTCCAAGGACATACAGATTTAAGTAACAGAAGGGGAATTCAGGTGCAGGCACCTTAACTCTAGAGGTCACCCTCTCATTGCAATGCCCTCATGCCTCTCCCAGCATTCAAGTGTCTATTTATCTTTCATTTGGCAGATACGTGTGCCAAAGGTCATTTCCAGCACTGGAGAAATAAAGGCCAAGGTCTCTGTTCTCATGAACATGTATATTCCAGTGGGAGAGACAGCAGATAAACAAGCAATGAATAAACAAGCTTATTCAGAAAGAGAAGGAATTCTCTAGGCCAGAATACTGGAGTGCCTTTCCCTTCTCCAGGGGATATTTCCAACCCAGGGATTGAACCCAGGTCTCCCGCATTGCAGGCGGATTCTTTACCAGCTGAGCCACAGGGGAAGCCCAACAAGCAATGAATAGACAAGTTTATTTAGAAAGAGAGAAGACCTGAACAATTGAAGCACAGTGTATGATAAAGAATGCCAGAGAGGGTGACTCCTTTAGAGAGTATGGTTAGAGAAATTGTCACTTAGGGGGTGGCCTGAGAACTGAGACATAATGGAGGGGACAGGTAGGGGAAGAGTATTCCAGATAGAAGGAGGGGTCAGAAGTAGGAACAAGTATGGCACATTCAAGGAGGAGCCAGACGGCCCGTGTCACTAGGCCACGTGAGGGAGGGAGAAGGTGGTCACAGGAGAGGCCAGAGAGGAGGGCTGGGCCACACCAGTGCAGGGCTCTGCCAGGATTGGCAGGGAGTTGGGATATTCTTCTAAAAGCCCTGGGGGCCCTTCCCTGTTGATCCAGTAGCTGAGACTCTGTGCTTCCAATGCAGGGGGCATGGGTTCAATCCCTGGTCGGGGAACTTAGATGCTACATGCCATGTGATGTAGACAAAAAATTAAAATAAAGCTCTGGGAAGGCACTGCAAGCTTTTAGGCAGTGGAACGACATGCCTCATGCATTTCGATGGCACATATGAGCCTCAGACCACCATCATGAGACCCCAAAGATGTTGTACCAGATTCAGGATCGGGGACCCACCCCTAAGGCTGGGTCCCTCTGGGAGACTGCATGTGAGGCAGTGTGCTCGAGGACGGCTTGGGGTGTTGGCAGCAGCATGGAGTGACTGTTGGTTAGAAGGAGAAGAAAACCCCAGAACATGCCACAGGCTCAAGAATCCCGAAGCTTACGTGGCTCTTGGGTCCTGACTCTCACTGCAGAGCCCCTCTTTCAGGTTCTACCGCCTTCCCTAAGAGCTACCCTAAGTTTCAGATGTACAACTTTTCTTCCACATGGCGGAAACATGTTCTCCTTCTTCTGTTGAGATGGGTGAATGTGGCTGGTTTCCTCCCACTGTGTCAACAGCCAGCACAGAAGTGGTCCTGACCCCACTTCAGAGAGGACTTCCCGGTATGGTTTTGGAGGACGACTCGCATGCCTGCCTCACACCGTCTCCTTCTTGGAGGGCATCTTGCTCTCCTGGTCACCTCTGATATCAAATAGAAATAGGGCTTCCCGGGTGGCTCAGTGGTAAAGATTCTGCCTGCCAATACAGGAATATCAGGAGAGGCGGTTCAATCCCTGCGTCAGGAAGATCCCCTAGAGGAGGAAATGGCAGTTGTCTCTGGTGATATATGGATTCATCAAAGCCTTGTTACATACATGCTGCTTTGTGACTCCATCAGGATCAAGAGACACTCCAAGAGATGACGGGGAGGAGGCTGGAGGCAGGAAAGAGAAGAAATTCTCCCAGGGCTACTGCATGGGGCTCAGCATTTTCCTTCCTTCTGGTAGGATAAACTACATATTTCCTGCCAAGAAAAGTGTACCATTTATGGTAGAGATTAAGATGGCTCTACCCGCCTAAAATGCTTCTCCTCCGTCTTTGTTATGGATGTAGGTCGGTGGAAACAGGTGACGTGAGGAAAACCATCTCAAGGGAGGGAAAAGGTAATCGCCTGAGGTGGCCTGAGAAGAGAGAGCAACTGCAGATGGACATGCCAACCAATAAGACTAGTCTGGTCTCTTGCGTTACTCTTCCCAAATATAGCAAGACTTCTTACAAAATCTTACCCTCTTTGTACTACAGATGTATTCCTAAGCATTTCAAGGTGATTAAATTTTGTAAGCAAATAATGACAGACTTTCAAGGCATACAGAGAGTTTTTATTGAAAGAAACACTTGGTAAAGTTGAGGGGTTTTTTGCAAACAAATAGCCACCAGATTTTTACTGATATATGTGAATCTGGCTCCGCACCTCTACCGAAAGATACTTTTAAGATGAATTTCAGATGCAGTTCTGTCCATTTGGAATCTGTCTTGAAACATATTTTCAAGCTAAATGTTTCTTTCTCCCTTCTTTCCACATCTAAGATGTTTAAAAGTGCAGAGACAGGGCATCTTAACAGTATTCAGTCCCTACCCTCTCTTCACCTCTCTCCCCGCCTCCACTCCCCACTGCCAGTCTCTTCTGAAACCACAAAAGTTTGAAGCTGAGGGACATTAAAACCTAAGTCATATCCCTTTTCTAACAACTGAAAAGTGCTGAGTTGCTCAGTTGTGTCCGACTCTTTGCAACCCCGTGGATGGTAGCCTGCCAGGCTCCTCTGTCCATGGGGATTCTCCAGGCAAGAATACTGGGGTGGGTTGCCATGTCCTCCAACAACTGGAAAACGAAGGATCAAATATCATACTTATTTTTATTTTTTCCACATTGTCTCAAAAAAAATGCTGGTGGGTGTTGAAGGAGACTGTGTCATAGTGCCATTCCCTGACAAGCCATTTCTTTCCGTACCTGCCACCAAGCGTTGGGGCTGAGCCAGCAGGCTGTCACTGCTTATTCTTCATTCCACTGCTCTCCTGCCAGACGCTCTTATGTTGCTGCTTTCTAGGTTTCCCAACCCACTGATTATTTTGCATTTTGGATGATTTCTCTCCCAGCTGCCTTCATTTGCATTTTGCCTAAATCAAATCTCATTGTGATAATTTCTCTTCCTATTTCTAACCTCTTTAGATACATCTGTGTTATTTCTCTGTCCCTCAATGATGTCTGCAGCATCCCCTAATTTGGCACCAACCAAAAATGTTATTAAATGTGTACGGCTTGTTCCTAGTCATTAATGAAGATGCTAAATAAAGCTAGAGCTAACAGCTACTTTGGAGCCTTCCATTAGCTGCATCCCCCACCCGATCCCCATAGACTCTGAGCTGTTTTTCATCTCTGGTTCTTGTTTATCAAAGTTCAGGCTTTTCAGTCATACTGTTCTTGTTCCTTCTAGTGCCAACCAGAGCTCTTGTCACAGGAATGTTTCAAGGATGCTGTTTTATATGCTTTATTAAGCTCCAGAGGCACAATAGCTACAGAAGTCATTGAATCAAGAATTTTAATTAACAGTAAAATTCATAGCTTCATATGCCGCAGGAAATTTTTTGCCTTTTAAAAACTCTTTTGCAAGGCAAACACATTTGATCACCCTTTATCTTCTCCTATTTATTCTTTAGAGCTTTTTGTGTAAATCTGCTAGTTAATTCTCTTTGAATTTAAAGGTGCATAAACCATTATGTGCTGGTGAAGAACACAGGCTATGAAAATGAAATGGCCCTTGTCACGAGAAACTTATGATCTGCTAGAGCAGGCTAGATTCATGTATAATGAAGAAGGACTCTATCTAGATAATGTGGGATTAAATTGCTTGAAAGCTTCAAACTGACTCTTACGGCTGCAAAAATAGGAGTATGGGTTAGGATATTAGGATAAAGCCTAATGCAGAAGGGAAATTTTGAGCTGAAAACTCAAAAGGAGAAAAGGATTTGCATTGGCAAGGAAGAAGGGGAAGATAGGGAAACATTTGAGCAACAATGGCACCCCACTCCAGTACTCTTGCCTGGAAAATCCCATGGACGGAGGAGCCGGGTAGGCTGCAGTCCATGGGGTCGCTAAGAGTCGGACACGACTGAGCGACTTCACTTTCACTTTTCACTTTTGTGCATTGGAGAAGGAAATGGCAACCCACTCCAGTGTTCTTGCCTGGAGAATCCCAGGGACGGGGGAGCCTGGTGGGCTGCCATCTATGGGGTCTCACTGAGTCGGGCATGACTGAAGCGACTTAGCAGCAGGAGCAGAGACAGAGAAGGGCTTCTCAGGTGGCGCTACTGGTAAAGAAGCCGACTTTCAAAGGGAGATGTTAGAGAGGCAGATTTGATCCCTGGGTTGGGCTTCCCTTGTGGCTCAGCCGGTAAAGAATCTGCCTGCAATGTGGGAGACCTGGGTTTGATCCCTGGGTTGGGAAGATCCCCTGGAGAAGGTAAAGGCTACCCAGTCCAGTATTCTTGCCTGGAGAATTCCATGGGCTTGTCCATGGGATCAAAAAGAGTTGGGCACAACTGAGCGACTTTCACTTCACTCACTTCCTCTGGAGGAGGGCATGGCAACCCGCTCTAGTATTCTTGCCTGGAAAAATCCCGTGGACTGAGGAGCCTGGCAGGCTGCCAACCATAGGGTCACATAGAGTCAGACATGACAGAAGTGACTTGAAACAGCATAACACTGAGAGAGAGAAATGATTGTGACATACTGCGTCGAGTCCCTGAGTAGTAGAGCACTGGTCTGATTGAAGAAAAAACTGGGGTGGCGCGTTGCAAATGTACGGCATCTCTCACCGGACGTGTCTGAGGCATCTTAAAACCAGTGTGCCTTGAATCAAAGTTGTTACTCCATCCTCTCCCCGAAACTACTTCTCTCCTAGTTTTGCCCATCAGAAATCTGGATGTCTTCCATGATTTCTCTAGCTCCCTAATCACCCCTCACCCAATATTTTAGCCCATCTCTTTAGGTTCTGCTGCACAGTTGTATCTTGTATCTGTATGCTTCTCATTTTTGCCACTCTCTAGTCTCAGCCTGGACTACTGCAAAACCCCCACACACGTGTCTTCCTCCTCCAGCAGTTGCCCTTCTCCATATCTCAGCCACACAGAACTTACTGAAAATGAAACCACTCTCTAACAAGAAGAGAAAATCTTTGAGTGATTGAGTGGTGCCTTTGAAGTGAAATCCAGCCTTGTTAATCATGACATAGATAGCCTGGTATGGTCAGGCTATTACATACCAATGCTTTTTCCACGCCACGTGGGTGCACTCCAATATAATTCTAATACTAACCACTCGCATTGGCTTCAGATACACAAGGAAAGACACCACTTTGCTGACAAAAGTCCATCTAGTCAAAGCTACGGTTTTTCCAGTAGTCATGTACGGATGTGACAGTTGGACCTTAAAGAAGGCTGAACACCAGAGAGTTGATGCTTTTGAATTGTGGTACTGGAGAAGACTCTTGAGAGCCCCTTGAATAGCAAGGGGATCAAACCAGTCAATTCTAAAAAAACCAATCCTGAGTATTCATTGGAAGGACTGATGCTAAAACTGAAGCTCCAATACTTTGGCCACCTGATGCAAAGAGCTGACTCATTGGAAAAGACCCTGATGCTGGGAAAGATTGAGGGCAGGAAAAGAAGTGGAGGCAGAGGATGAGATGATTCGATGGCATCACTGACTCAATGGACGTGAGTTTGAGCAAACTCCAGGAGATAGTGAAGGACAGGGAAGCCTGATGCACTGCAGTCCGTGGGGTCACAAAGGGTCAGACACGACTTAGTAACTTAGCCAAAAAAACAACACAAAGGAAAGCCCCAGTCTTCCATATGGGTGCCCTACTTCATATGCCAGCCACAAGCAGGGATCTCCAGTCCCTTCATACTTACAGATTCAGGGATTCCCACAATTCCCTCAGGTTTAATAATTTGCTAGGACAACTCACAGAACCAGAAAAGTGCTATACTCACTCTTACAGTTTTATTATAAAGAGTGGAATACACACACGGTGGGAGGTCTGGGAGGATTCCTCATGCAGAGCTTCCTCACCCCTCCCCATGGAGTCAGGGGCCTCACTTTGCCTGCCTGTTTGTGGGTTCACCAGCCAGGGAGTTCCTCTGAACCTCAGCATCCAGAGCTTTTACTGGAGTTTCATTACAAAGGCTTGGTTAATTAAATCATTGGCCATGTTACCGAGCTCCATCTCCAGTCCCCTTCTCCTCCCAAAGTGCCAGCACTCTGATCATATGCTTGGTCTTTCTGGTGACCAGTCCCAATCCTGAAGCTATCCAGTGGTCCATACTGAGTCATCAAATTAATGCAGTAAAGTCACTTCTATCATTTAGGAAATTCCAACAGATTTTGAAGCTTTCTGCCAGCAACCACTGGGGACAGGTATATCTTTATTATATCACAATACTTCTCAGATCTCATCTTGCACCACTCTTGCACCCCACCCAGCAGACATGCTGAACTTCTCTTAACTCCTGGACTGTGCCAACTCCTTTCCTCTCCCTGAGACAATTCCTTCTTCCCTGTTTCATTCCCGCCCTATCTCCCCCAGCCTAAGAATGTATGTCTAGTGCAATGGACATGAACTTGGGCAAACTTTGGGAGATGGTGAGGGACAGGGAGGCCTGGCAAGCTGCAGTCCATGGGGTCACAGACTCGGACATCATTGGGCAGCTGAACAACAACAACAAGATTATCTGATTAGAAATCCTTTGCCTGTCTCAATGTCATCCTTTTATCTCCCCATACTTATCTGCTTCATGAGACTAATTCCAATCTGAAATGATCTGATTTATGTTTATGCCTCTATAAAATGTAAACTCCTTGGTGACATAGCCTTGATTGTCTTGTTCCTTCTTTATCTTCTAGCACATACCAACATTCAGTAAATATTTATCAAACTAAAGAAAGTGGGAAAGATAATAATCAGGCCAGTTGAAGCTATTTGATTGCTAAGAAGAAGAAATGTTTAGGCTTGATGAGGAAAGTGATATGGTGAAGTTGTCAAATCAGAAGCAAGAGAATGATAGATATTTGGGGAGAATGAGTATGTGAAGTGTGATCACAGTTTATCAAATGTATTGTGGAAGGGAAAGGACTAGAGGCAGGAGGCCCTTCCAGGAGTCCAGGTAAACTGATGGAAGTCTGAACAAGGGTGGTGGAGTAGGAATGGAGTGAAAGGGGGAAGCTGAGGTTTTTAAGAAAGATGCCCTTGACATTTTTTCTTTTTAGGCTTAACTTTTTATTTTGAAATAATTTCAAACTGACAAAAAAGTTGCAAAAACATTATGAAGGACTCCTGTGTACCCTTCACCCAGATTCACTCATTGTTAACATATTGCTTCATTTGCTTTATTATTCTCTTTCTTTCTTTGTATGTGTGTAGAGTATGCATTCTTCTGTGTTATTTTTTTCATGAATCCTTTGCAGGAAAGCTATCAACTTCATGCCTCTTCATCCCTAAATACTTCAGTGTGCATTTCTGCCGGGAGCCAGCGTGAGGAATTCCACCCATGACAAGGTCATGCGGCAAGAGATCTGAGGTGCAAGGTCTAATCAGATCTCAGGTTTTCCCCCTGGAATTTCCTGAGCATCCACTCCCCAAAAACTAAAAATCTGCCGGCTTTTGAACTTTGCTTCTCTACTCTTCTGATATACTCTGGAAAAAGTTATCTCTAAGCTTTAGTCTTCTGCATTTGAAAGGGATGTTTCAGTTAAACTTCCTCTGGTAGTTCTCTAGCTTGCCTAACAGGTTCCCCGGACCCCTTACAGCTTGTGAATTGCTTACAGCCCCCAACCGCGAGAGGCACAAAGCTTAAAAGCATCTTAAAGATACAGAGCCTTTTCTAAAGAGTTAAAAATCGTGTTGGTGTCGGGTTTTCACTGTTGACTCAATGATTGCCGCCAGGCCTCCATATTCTTTATCTTTTAGGCACCTGGGAGAATGTTAATCAATGTAAACGGGATATGGAAAAAGATATATAGTAGTTTTGATGTCAGCAACACTAGACTTTTGAGTTAATTACTTTTCCTTTGTTATAAATCACTGTACTCCTTTCACTTGTTATAATTTGTTGTATTTTTGCTATGTAAGAATGTAACTTTATTTAGTGCTTTCTGAGAGTGGTGCCAAACTTTGGGAAGATCAACATGAATAAGTCTTCTAGTTAACAAATGCTTATCAGAAAAAGGCTGTTAATTGGCCCTTTTTGGGCCGGAAGGTGATGTAAAGCACCTAAGCCTTGTGTTTGCCTTCAGGTATGCAGAGAGAAAAGCCTGGTTTTGATAAGAGTCTAAACTGCTAACTGCATAACTTTGTGTTACCCATTGATCTCCATGTATTATCAAAAGTATAAATAGCCCCTTAAACAATAAAGGATGGACCAGTTTCTCGGACTAGTCTCTCGGCCTAGTTTCTTGGGAATCTGGCTCCCCCCATGTCTCTTTCTCTCACCCCTTTTCCCTCTCCTTCCTTCTTCTCTTTACTCTAATTTCAGGCTGAATTCCCATCTGGAGCGGGGCGGCTCACCAAGTCTATTTACTTGCCCTGGCACTAAGATCCATGAGAGAGAGTGCCCAAGGCGGGGCACTCTCCGATATTCAAGCGGGTGCCGGCGGCCTAACGTAGATGGTGCAAGCCCCTTGTCTGGAACTTTATTGGCCTTCCCCGTAAACCAAGTTATTCAGCCTCTTTTCTCCACTTAATTTTCCTACTGTACTATTTCTTCCTAATCTCCTTCATATTTCTATACAAGTAAGTTTTTTCCTTGCCTACTCCGTCTCTCCTTCGAATTTCCCTGGATCCACCGGGGCTGGACCCCAGCACATTTCCTAATGGGAAAGACATTTCACAGTAACACAACGCTTGTACCAACACCAGGGAATTTAATGTTGATACACTGCTGTATCCAGGGTCCTCACCCAGGAACCAGCTCAAGATCCTACATAACAGTGAGTTGACCTGTCCCTTTAGTCCCTTTCATTTGGAATAGTTCCTTGGTCTTTGAAGTTAGACATTTTTGAAGTATGCAGACCAGTTATTTTGCAGAATACGCCTCATTTTTGGTTTGCTCAAGTCTCCTCATAACTTCACTCAGATTGGGCACTTGGGGCAGGAATGCTACATTAAGGATCTTGTGTCCTAGCTTCAGACAAGAGGCCCATGATGTCACTTTGTCACATTATTGGTGGTGTGAACATAAATCGCTTAGCTAAGGTAGTGTCCACCCTGTTTCTCCATGGTAAGATTACTATGTTCCCATTGGTAATTAATGAGTAATTTATGAGGAGATCCTATGAGCCGATGTAATATGTTTTTTATTTTAATCAACCTTTTGATTTTAGTAAGTTTAGCACACCTTGGTGAGTCTTGCCTGAATCGGTTATTGCCAAGGCACCTGCAAAATGGTGATTTTTCTAGCACCATTATTTTTTCTACATTTGTTGGTTGACATTTTACTTCTTATTTATTTATTGTGGGTTCATGGGTTCTTATTTTATTAATCTGTTCCTGTTAGTATTCATCTCAATGCATCCAAATTATTCATCAGAGTACCCCAGTTTGTTCAGTGGGAGCACTGGACATGGACTCCTGTGTCCTTTTGACAGGTCCCCATCATATTTTGGAGCAATTCCTTACTTTTCTCATGTAACAAAATATACCGTGTTCCTCGTGTGCTTTTCCTGCCTTTATCCTGGCACCAGCCATTACACCGAAGAGTTCTGATTCCTTTTCACTGGGGGATGGTATTTAAAAACCAAGATCTGGGAGTGAGGTGTATCTGCGTTGACTGGACTGTCATTGCTTTCCAGGTCCTTTCTTCCCTGAAATTTTGACTCATTGAGTGAGAGAGATCTAGGTTAGGAGACTAAACGATGGTCACCTCACAGAACAAAATCATCCAAAACCCAAACTGGAAGATTCACAGAAGGCAAACTGGTCTACCAAGGTGCTGGTGCTAAGTCTGACTCTCTGCGACCGCATGGACTGTAGCCCTCCAGGTTTCTCTGTCCATGGGATTCTCTAGCCAAGAATACTGGAGTAGGTTGCCATGCCCTCCTGCAGGGGATCTTCCCAACGCAGGGATTGAACCCACGTCTCTTATGTCTCCTTGTTGGCAGGCGAGTTCTTTACCACTGAGCTGCCGGAGAAGTCTACCAAGAGGGCTGCCCAAGCCATCTTAAAAATGTGTCTTATACAAATGTACTCTTTGTGTAAGAACTTAAGTACTGGAGGAATAAAAGAAAACATGACTCACCCCTGCAGTCTTTAAGTTTTGTCAGCAAACACTTTCTAAATGCTAAAACTGGTTTTTCAACATTTGCCGGCTCCTAAAACTTCCCCAGGCTTAGCACTACATGAGGGGCAGCAGGTGGGGACTTGTTCTGTCGAAGCTGCAATTTGCCAGGTGGTGAAGGCGGATGCCAGGCCTTCCTGGGGACTTTCTGGGCCCTTCTTACAGATTGTCAGTGTTATCTGGAGGTAAATCAATACTGACCCAGTAGCAACTGTGGGGAAAGCACCGAATGTTCTTCACTGTTTGAATAGTGCAGTGTTGTCATCTGAACTGGGGGAGATGAGATTCAGACTTGGAGGCTGAGATAAAGTCTGTTTCGAATGGGTCTTCAGGTCCCTGAAGAGTGGAGGCCACAGCGTCTTTCCCTCTTTGACTGACTCCCTTGATAAAACGACTCCTTTCTCAGACAGGATGCCATTACTCACAAAAGACTCATACACATACACACACTCTACTCTAAAACTTGCCTGTTCAAAGCTGATATGTTGGTCCTAGTTTCTTTTTCACTGCTGACTGGAATCGAAGGTGCATTACGAATACAAATTGGAATTACCTGGGGGGTGTGTTTTGGGACCACCTGGTAAATGCTCCCTTTTGGAATTGTAAGCAGCCACACACTTGAATTAGGGAACAGAACAGCCACATGGGTGTCTGGTCAGAAGCAAGCATCTGTCTGCAGTTCGTTTAGGGGAAAGGCGGCCAGTGATGCCAGTCTCAGCAGGGAACTCTGCTCAATGTTATGTGGCAGCCTGGATGGCAGGGGTGGTGGAGTTTGAGAGAGAATGGATACGTGTATGTGTATGGCTAAGTCCCTTTGCTGTCCACCTGAAACTATCACACTGTTAGTGTGATATGAAATGAATACAAATGAACACAAAATGAAAAGTTAAAAAAGTGATTTTAGTCTTAGATCTGTTGACTGGGACAAGCTCGATGCCATCCGCACTTGGTCTTCATCTCACTACCCAGAGCAAATGAGGCGGCGGGCCTTAGAAGACAGGTTCCCCTACTGCCATTTAGAGGATTAGACTCAAGAATTTATTTTCAATATAAAAGGAGGTTGGGAGAAAAGTAGTTCTGATAGAGCAGGTTCTTTCTAATCTGCGTCAGTGGAGCTTTTGAGATTGATTACCTTTACTCAAGTCCCAGAGAACATGCAAAGGCTGAGCTTATGGAGAAATATCACCACAGGATCAATTTCAGTTTCTACAGTCTCAGCAGGGACCCGGTTAGGGATATTATCTATGATGGAGAGTGAAGTAATAAAGGTACAGGACCCAGGGTGAGTTTCAGCGAGGGCACTGTCACTGTACTTGAGTTGGGATTGGCTGATTAGTGCTCATAAGAACAGAGATCGAAGAAGGGTGATATAAAGATGTATCTCTGACTGCCTTACTAGATGAATATTACTGCCTCATCATTTTTTCCTGGTGGCTGGTGGCAGAAGCTGCTTGTTTTGATTCAGGTATATAGAAACTTAAAAACAATTTGTTACCCTCATATTACAGATGAAAAACTTGATTATTTTAAAAATGTAACAAACAAAGAAAAAAATTAAAAGTTATCCACTGCCCCACTTCCTAGGGAGAACAGCTGTAAACAGATTGACATATACTTTACCATTTTTCTATGCTTAAATACATATTTTTATCAAGAATCCATTCATTCCTGTGTTCATGCTCATCCGTGTCTGACTCTTTGCGACCCTATGGACTAGCCCACCGGGCTCCTGTGTCCATGGGATTCTCTAGGCAAGATCACTGGAGTGGGTCACCATTTCCTGCTCCAGGGGATCTTCCTGACTCGGGGGCCAAACCCGTGTCTCCTGTGCCCCTGCACTGGTGGGTGGATTCTTTACCTGTGAGCCCCCAGGGAAGCTCAATGCGTTCATTACTCTATCACTTATTTTGTCCTTCACGTAACTACTTTCTACCTCACCTCTCCGTGTCAATGCTACAGTATCGTTTTTTTGTCAGTTTTTTTAAAATATTTTTTTTGCTGTGGACCATTTTTAAAGTCTTTATTGAATTTGTTACAATATTGCTTCTGTTTTATGTTTGGGTTTTTATTTTTGTCCCTGAGGCATGGGGGTTCTTATTTCACCTGCCAGGGATCGAACCCATACCCCCTGCATTAGAAGGTGAAGTCTTAACCACTGGACCACCAGGGAAGTCTCTTTTTGCTAGTTTGAAATACAAAACCAACAGATGCTCTTGTTAAACATTTCTGAGTATAGAATAAAAAGTATTTCTCCTACCTTCCAGTCTTCCTTCCTTGATGTAACCCTAAGACCATGTACTTCATGTTTCTCTCCAGAAAGTTTCTATGGACACACACACACACAAATAGTATTCAATTAATGAATATATCACAAGGTAGTAAGTAAAATCCTGTTATGTGGAAAATCAGGGTTTTTCCAAGTTCAGTGGACATCTTTGTGATTAAGCATTTGCACACAGCCATGATTATTTCCCTAAGATAAACTCCAGAAAACAAGTCACACCATTTTAGCACGTCTGATATATGTAGTGCATTCACCCTTCATATGATTTATGCCAGTTTCTCACTGTCATCCATAAGCAACTTTGACTTTTTAAAAATCTTTAAAAGTATAACACATATAAAAAAGTGTCCAAGTCACGGGTTAAACCTGCCCTGTCCAATATGGTAACCACCAGCCACACGTGGCACACTAGAACTGTGGATGGTCCAAATTGAGGTAGGCTGGAAGTGTAAAATACCCAGTTTCGAAGAATTGGTCCAGAAAAAAGTCCTGGGAAATATTTCATTAATGATTTTATGCTAAAAATATACTGAATGACATTTTGGATGTAGTCTGTTTAGTAAAGGTACATGAGTAAAATTGATTCCACTGTTTTCGTGTAGTTGCTAGGGAAATGCAAGTCACATGTGTGGCTTGCACTGTGTGTGTCGTGGACAGCACAGAGTAGGACCCCGTACAGATCCTCAGATAATAAACCCGCCACTGAGGGATGCACTCCTGATAGGCTCTCTTTCTCTCCCGCTCCTCCCACCCCATGCCCACCTGTGCCTCAGTTACAGCCAGTGCTCTTAGCACTAATGTAGCCCCTTCACCACCAACAGTCCTCTGTCAGGTTCAGTTCAGCTGCTCAGTCATATCAGACTCTCTGTGACCCCATGGACTGCAGCACTCCAGGCTTCCCTGTCCATCACCAACTCCCAGAGCTTGCTCAAACTCATGTCCATCTAGTCAGTGATGCCATCCAACCATCTCATCCTCTGTCATCCCTCTCCTCCTGCCTTCAATCTTTCCCTCTGTCAGGAGTGATCAGTAAGCACGTGGCGAATGCCCACTTTTGAAGGTAATGGGGTACTAAGACCGTAATCTACCAGAACTGACCGGGAAGTACAAGATCTAAGTTGCATCATTTGTTAATTGATTGGTGAGAAACAGTGTGTATTTCAACTTCAGGAATTGCTGCTGGATTCAACATCATGCTCCTGCTAAAATGTGCACACAGAGCATGGAAAGACGGAATATGCAGACTTGATGGACAGTTCATTGATGGAAGGCTGCCGTCTCTTATCTGCCCTCAGCCTTCACTTCTTCACTTATTAATTGTACCAGACACACCCTTGGAGCACACACCTTTTCATCAAACACGAATGCTGTTCCCACGTTGGCTTCCACACCCAACCTGAAGTGTGGAAACAAAATGCAGAGAAGTAGGAAGAAAAAGCCCCAGGGATTAGTGTGTGACTCTTGCTTACTTTCTACCCCTATTGTTGGCTTATGTCTTGTTCTTTGAGTCACTTTTTCACTGGACTCAATTTTAGAGTAAAAAATAAATAAAAGATTTTTCAAAGTACCTCATAAAGTATTGGGGCTCAATTGTATGCTCAATTATTTGGAATGTGGCCAAAATCCTTGCTTCATTCCATTGCTTCACTCAGAGTAGCTTCTGTAGGGAAGGTCTCCAAGGTGAGAGGAATTAAAGAAACATCTCTGCTGCAACTTGTCCTCATTATCACTCTTTTGTTATTGTTATATCATGCTTAATTTTATAAGAATAATGTTTCTAGCCCTTCGGAGCCCTCCACTTAGTTTTTATAAAATTGCATTGTAATAAATTCAAGAGCCAACATAGCCTTTTAACAAGAAAAATGAGACTTCTCTTTCAAAGATTCCCTCTCCCCTGAACTTGAAGGATAAGGGAAATATCTTGTTGAAATGACTGTGAACTAAGAACTGAAAGAGCTCCATCTTTGTTCCGTGCTTAGTTTAACTTATGAGGTGAACTTGAATACCTATCTTCTAAGCCTTAATTTTGCCATCTGTGAATTGGGGACAGAGTGTTCCCCCATCTTCCTATGTTCAGATGGGTTTGCAATAAAAGCAATACATTGGATTAAAAAGTAATAAATTATTCCCCAGGCTGCAGTGATCTTGACATTTGCAATTCCTTCCTGACTCGATTCTGTGATTATAAGTAATGAATGCTTTCACTCTTTCCAACCACTGTGTTTCAACACACTGGTAAAATTTAAAGACCTCTTTCTTATCATAGTAGTAAGCCAAGCTATAATTTTCTCCTTACAAAGACTTCTAAGCACCTTTTTTCCCTCTTTGCATTCAAAGCTGATCATATACTTCTTAAGGTCTTTCTACTTTCCCTCTTTGTCCCATTACCAAAGTGTTAAGCAAATTTTTAAATTTATAAAATAAACAAGATTGAATCACCTTCCACCAGCACTGGATGAGCCAGAGACACACACACATACAAAACTCCATAAATCCTTTTCTGATTAAAAGAACTGTTAAAACTTTGAGAATAAAGCAGTTCTCTCTCTTCTCATCACTAGGAAGAAGCCAATATCTGTGAAATGACAGATTCCTAATGAAAGCATGACTCAGTACTGAATAATACAGTATAAAACATTATTACATCTTTTTAAAGGGCTTATACACTATATACATTTATTTTTATTTTCAGATTATAGTTGACCCCTCAACAAGTTGGAGGTTAATCCACCTATAATTTTTCATTGACTTTTCCTATCTGTGGTTCCTTTACATCCTCAGAGTCAACCAACCTCAAACCATGAAGTACTATAGCATTTCCTATCGAAAGATATCTGCGTATAAGTGGACCTGTGCAATTCAAACCCATGTGGTTCAAGGGTCAGCTGCAATTTTCCTATCAAAAGTGCTACTTCCCGACTTAATTTGCCATTCTCAAAGTTTTGAAAGCATTATCAAATAACAGCAAAACAGAATATAAACTGAAAAAATCTATAGCTCTCTCTGGCCCATGGCTATAAGAGTTCAGGTTTCATTAACAGTTTCAGCTGAAATACTTCCCCGGATAGCTTACCTAGGACCTCCAGACCCTGACACTGTCTCCCATCATGAGGTCAACAGCTGATCCCCCATGTGCCGGAGCCCCGCCCCCTCGGTGGGTTTGGCAGAGTCTGCTGGACTCCGACGTGTCTGCTTCTTTGGGCACTAGAGTCTCTCTTGGGATTCCAGTGAGTGCCGCCTGCCTCTCCACATGGGATGCTGCCAAGCAGACCAGATTCCTCAAAGAGCCAAGTCCCCTTCCTTCCTGTCTATGACGCACTGTTAGAGCAGTCCTCAGACAATGTTATTTGTGCCTTGGCATTTTGCAGAGATTTGGTCAAGTAGCTCTTTGGGCTTTTACTTACTGACTCCCTGTTCTCTGGTGTGTTGGACGGGAAGCCCATTGAAGAGAAGGAGGAAGGATAGAGAGTCAGGCCAAGAACTAACCCCCTTCTATACTCAGGGTTGCCCTTTTCCTTGAGGATGAATGTCTCTTTTCTGGACATGAATGATTTCCCAGTGGGCTTCAGTTCAGTTCAGTTCAGTCGTTCAGTTGTGTCCGATTCTTTGCGACCCCGTAAGTCGCAGCACACCAGGCCTCCCTGTCCATCACCAACTCCTGGAGGTCACTCAAATTCACGTCTATTGAGTCAGTAATGCCATCCAGCCATCTCATCCTCTGTCATCCCCTTCTCCTCCTGCCCCCAGTCCCTCCCAGCATCAGGGTCTTTTCCAATGAGTCAACTCTTTGCTTCAATAGTCCCCACCAGAACTTTCTTCTGGCTTCCTTACTAGTTCACTCAACAAGGCAGAACCTCCTACAGTGGGCACATCCTAATTCCCTGGTGGCTCAATCAGTAAAGAATCCACCTGCAATGCACAAAACCTGGGTTCAATCCCTGGGTGGAGAAGATCCCCTGGAGGAGGGCATGGCAACCCACTCCAGTATTCTTGCCTGGAGAATCCCATGCACAGAGGAGCCTGGCAGGCTGCAGTCCATAATGTCTCATAGAGTTAAACATGACTGAAGTGACTTAGCACACATGCAAGGACAAGCTAAGATGCCTACTAAGTGAGGATGTATTTTTGTTTGGATGAAAACCACCCCAAACTAAACCCCGGGCATTGAACTTGAGGTTGAGAGACTGTGAGTTGAGGATGGGAGCAAGTCTGCCAGTGGTGAGGATGGAAGTGGGGATGGGAGTAGGCGGGGGGTGAGAGAAATTGGGGAACTTTCAGGAAACGCTGGGATGCTTGATCCTTTCACTCAGGTCTGCCTTCTCCCTGCAGAACGACATCTTCGAGTGGTCGAGGGACCACCGAGTCCATCACAAGTACTCAGAGACGGACGCTGACCCACACAATGCCCGCCGGGGCTTCTTCTTCTCCCACATCGGCTGGCTGTTTGTCCGCAAGCATCGGGACGTCATTGAGAAGGGGAGGAAGCTTGACGTCACCGACTTGCTGGCTGACCCCGTGGTCCGGTTCCAGAGAAAGTAAGTGAGCAATCACCATCGATGTCCCTGAGGGACAGGACCCAGAGACAGAGCCCAGTGGGGTGTAATAATATCCCCAGGCAGTTCCCCTGCAGATCGGATCTTCCTACGGTCGCTGTCTGTTGATTCATTCCCTTTTGATCATGTTTTTCTCTGTTCACACATTTGTTTTGAATCTGACCTTGATTTTGAAATAGAGTTCCTGTAAGCCCAGTTGTCATTTCTTTCCGACCCATCTGCGTGGCTGATTTCATGGAATGTTTCTGTTGTTTTCCTCACTCGCTCGTCCGTGTTTCCCAGGGCTGGCGAGGAGGGCAGAGAGGATTTGCTTTATTTTAGTGACACGCTGGACTCCAACGGGACCGGCCTCCCTCTCGGTCCCCTGCTCTGTGCTCCCGGAATGCTTCCCTCCCCCACTCCTGGAAATGTTAATACCAGAAGGTTTCCGTGCAGAGAAAACGTGCCCGGGTAACAAAGAGCCTCAAAGTGCTTGTGTGCATGCACGGTGTCAGCTGGGTGGTTTCAGCCCGTCAGCATTTACAGGGTGAATCTCCTTTCAACAACCCCCCCGATGATAGCCTGCCTGTCGCTGCTGCAAGTGGGGAGCATCCAAGGTTCACATTTCCACTAGGAAGCTGGCTGCATCCATGTTGCTCTAGATCTGCAGAGCTGGCCACAATGTGTTAGTGTTAGTCGCTCAGTCATGTACGACTCTTTGCGACCCTGTGGACTGTAGCCCACCAGGCTCTTCTGTCCTTGAGATTCTCCAGGCAAGAATACTGGAGTGGGTTGCCATTGCCCTCTCCAGGGGATCTACCTGACCCAGAGATCAAACCCGGGTCTCAGGCATTGTAGGCAGATTCTTTACCATCTGAGCCACCAGGGAAACTCAAGTTGGTTTAAATCAGCAGAGTTGGCCACAATGAGAGCACTTATAAATAGATTCCCTGCCCCCAAAACAATGGATTTATGTGTAAAGAGAGATGATTTGAGAATGGCGTTCTAGTGAGATCCTTGAGTTGGTATGGTGGACAAATGGTCCCTGGATACCATCTCCATTGACAGGCAAGAATCATTTGAAGCGTTTTCTCAAACAGAATCTCCTGATAATGGAAATGGAGTCTGTACCTTTGACGCAAAGTTCCTTGCGTGAGAGGAAGTATGGCTTAGAAATGTGCCCCTTTGATCCTTTAGCCTCTCTTCTCACATCAAAGATGGTGGTGAGAAAAGGGAGGGAGGAAGAGACAGGTTGCACAGGCCTGCACTTGAGCACCTCCACATCCTTGCAAAAGAGTTGACTGCTCTCAGGGCTCAGCTGTGGCTGTAAGATGGGGGTAACAGTAGCACCTCTTACAGTTTTTGTGAGGACATAATGCAAACAAAAAGGATGGGAAATGCCTGGCACATGGTATAGATTCGTGATGACTCATGCCCTGGGCGGGAGCTACTCCAGTCCCCGCCCTGCTTCCTTTCTCTTTTTTTTAAGTTGTGCTGGGTCTTTGCTGTGGTGGGCTCAGGAGTTGTGGGGCATGAGACTAGTTGCCAGCATGTGGGACGACCTTAGTTCCCCAACCAGGGATCAAACCTTTTGTCCCCTGCACTAGAAGGAGGGTTCGTAATCACAGGACCACCAGGGAAGCCTACAAACCCCTGCTGCTGTTGGCTTCACCACAGGTTCTTCTTTATCTCCTCCGTACAGTTCTTTCAGACGGATGCAACAAATTATCGATAGCCAAAAGTTTTATAGCAGAAAATAGCTTTCAACTTAATGACTTATTGATTCTAATTTTTTTTTTTTATCATGAGGGTAAAATAGGAAAATCTGCAGAATTCAGAGAAGTAGAAAGAAAATCACCCACAGTTCTAACACATAAACACAACCACAGTTTCGATTCTATAATATCTTCTACATTTACGCATACATTTGACATCTTTTTACATGATGAAAGCCATACTGCTTATGTAATTTTACGTCTTGCCTTTTAACTTCAGATTATGTTGTAGGCACCATTATCAAAGGCTGCATGGGTTCACTGCTTGAATGTCAGAGTTTATTTAACCATCACTCCGTGACGGGATATGTATGCCGTTGCCAATTTTGTGATATAAATGATGTTGCTGTATGATTAGTAATGCTTTGGGGCAATCAGACCTTAGATTAATTTGAAGAGCTCAGATGAGAAGGCAGAGGATCTTCTATTTTATTCGTGAGAAGTGAGCCGAGTATAATAGTGTGGTTTCTCTGACCATAAAAATGGAAAAATTTTTTCAAGTTTTCCCTTTTAAACAATGTGGTAATCTGATTCTTTAGGTGTATACTCATGGTACATATGTCCAAAGACTATCTCTAAAGGCAGGCAGAAGAACAAAGACTGTTTCAGCTGTTCCCTGAATAGATATCTGAGAACATCATTACCAGTTCAGTGACCGAAGGATGGCAGTATCAGAAACCATTCATTCACAGTATCATTTCATATATCATTGAGCTCCTGCTGGAAGTCAGAGCTGAGGATACAGTCTTAAAGATTGGTCTCAGTTCCCCCAGAGTTTGCAGACTGGCAGGGAACCCAGAAATTAACTTACAGATAGTTACACTCTAGAGGGAGGAGAATGACATATAATAGGGGAGAGAAAGGCACCAGGGGAACACAGAGAGGGTCTCCTCGCCCACCCTGCAGGCTGGAAGGAACCAGCTCCCAAGACCTAAAGGATGAGAAGTTAGATAGGGATGGGGGCTAGAATACTTATTACGTCTGTCACTTCATAGAAGTCTATAGAGCCCTGGAGTTTTGGAGCTTTTTACAAATCAGTTAACCCATGCCTTCCATTTTTCCTATGAGAAAACAAATAAACAAAGTGTAAATAGAAAGTTGGGGATCGAAGTCCTATCAGTCTGTTTGTGCTACTATAACAAAAATACTGACGACCAGGTGGCTTATGCAACAGACATTTATTTCTCACAGTTTTGGAGGCTGGGAAACCCAAGATCAAGGCACCGGAAGATTTGGTGTCCGGTGAGAGCCTGCTTCCTGGTTCCTAGACAGTTGTCTTCTTGTGTTCTCACAGGGCAGACGGGGCAAGAGAGCTCTCTGGGGCCTCTCTCATAAGAGCCCTAATTCTGTTCATAAGGACTTCACTTTTGTAACTTACTCACCTCCCAAAGCCCATCATTACCTTGAGGATTAGATTTCAACATATGAAGTTCGTTGTTCAGCCGCTCAGTCATGTCCAGCTCTTTGCGAACCCATGGACTGAAGCCCGCCAGGCTCCTCTGTCCATGGGATTCTCCAGGCAAGAGTACTGGAGTGGGTTGCCATGCCCTCCTCCCAGGCATCTTCCTGACCCAGAGATTGAACCGCCTCTCCCGCAGCTTCTGCATTGCAAGCAGGCTCTTTACCACTGAGCCACCAGGGAAGCCCTAAGACCCGATGCAGCCTCATAAATAAATAATAATAATAAAAGAATCACTGAACCGCAGGGAGAAAGCTACATTCATGAAGCCAGCTTCACCATCCTGTCATTCAGGCCCCATAGAGGGGGCAGAGTCCTTAAGGAGTGAGTCCTTGCTCACAGGGATGGGAGCTGGAGCAGTGGGTCCCGTCATGGGTGGCACTGCCACATCAGGTCTCAGACCTTGCTGTTCTGTGCCAAGTTGGAGGGGCATCTTGAAAAACAGAAGAAGATGCTCACTTGGAGCCCAGTCTTGTGCCATTTCAGCAGCACTCCTAAGAGTTCCCTCTCCTGGATGGAATTCCTGTCCCCTCTGTGGTCCTCTGAGGGCAGCAGTCCTTGTTCCATTTTTAGTGGCTGGGGTTTGCCACGGATTCCACTACCTCTCGGAGAGAAATGTTTGTGCAAAGAGACCCAGCTAAACACTTGGAGAGTTTTCTCAAACAGGCAAATGTGTAAATGACAGAGACCCAGGATTTAGAGACTCCTCCTTCAGGCAGAAGGTTGCCCAGGTGGCACAATAGTAAAGAATCCACCTGTCAGGCAGGAGACAGTCCCTGGGTTGGAAAGATTCCCTGGAGGAGGAAATGGCAATGCACTCCTTATTCTTGCCTGGAGAATCCCATGGACAGAGGAGCCTGCTGGGCTACAGTCCATGGGGTCCCAAAGAGTCAGACACGACTCAGTCAGGATACACACACACCTTCAATCAGAACATGAGCACTGATAATTTTAGTTTATTTATTTTTTTGGCCATTGCGTGCGGCATGTGGGATCTTAGTTCCCCAACCAGGGATTGAACCAATACCTCCTGCAGTGGAAATGTGGCGTCTTAACCACTGGACCACCAGGAAAGTCCCCTAGCACTAATATTACAGTTGATGGGTCCACTGTGCTTGGCCATCCTAATGAAAACCCATCAAAAGAAAAGCTTGCCTGAGAGCCAAGCTTGCTCAGCTTTCCATTATACAGCCTAATAAAAGAGAGAAAATAGTGGTCTTAGGGTAATAGGGCTTCCCTTGTGACTCAGCTGGTAAAGAATCTGCCTGCAATGTGGGAGACCTGGGTTCGATCCCTGGGTTGGGAAGATCCTGGAGAAGGGAAAGGCTACCCACTCCGGTATTCTTGCCTGGAGAATTCCATGGACTATAGGGGTCGCAAAGAATCGGACATGACTAAGCGACTTTCACTTAAGGGCAATAGGAAAGTGGCACAGTTCAGTTTTAGTTCCAAATTTTCCTCTAAGAGGTCATTCTACCAAAGTGATTACAAGCAGGTAGCTGAACAACTTCAGGTTTCGCTCTGTTGTCAAGCTGTGAACGCTGAAAGGGCAGGCATTAGGAGATGAGAGGCTGAGAAGCCAGTGCTGTCACATTTAGACCGTGGCGGCTCAGGTCCCTGCCTGGCTCCTGTGCCTTCAAGAGCTGTGTTTGTCCTCGCAGGGCAAGAAGATCACAGAGCAAAAGGGCTTGCCACCTGGAACCTCCTTCCACTTCTAGACCTTGCCTTAGGGTCCTAGGGTCCTGGAATTCCCTGCCCAAGTGTTTCAGAGTCTGCGACAGCCTCTCCCAGGCTCTGTCCTCCTGAAGGGAAGTGCGGGCGCCCTAGACTGAGAGTGGCCGAGGGGCCATGTTGGCGTGGGGAGGAGCCTAGACGCCTGGGCCTGAATTTCCACGCAGAGAAGACAGACGTGGGAAGAGAAGGGGTTCAGCCACAGCTAAGGGCCTCCACTTCTTCTCTTGGCCTGGACCCTGAAAATGTTGGGGGTGAGCCTAGAAGGGGCTACTCATCAGGTTGGCAGTGGGTCTCTCAGGTGGGAATTGTGTTTGTCTTAAGATAGAGGTTCGTTTCTCTCACATATGAAAGACTTGTACAGGTCCAGGTTATGGCAGCCATACAGAGCCAGGAGAGGGCTGGATTCTTTTGTCTTTCTGCTCCATCCTTGGCATATGACTTTCCATGTTTCATTCTGTGGTCCAAGGTCACCACGAAAGTTTCACCCAAAGGAAGGTGGGGGTAGGGATGGGGTTGTGCTGAGTTTGGTCCCTCAGTCATGTCTGACTCTCTGTGGCCCTATGCACTGTAGCCCATCGGGCTCCTCCGTCCACGGGATTTTCCAGGCAAGAATACTGGAGTGGGTTGCCATTTCCTCCTCCAGGAGATCTTTCTGCCCCAGCGATCTAACAACCAGCATCTCTTGTAGTCTCCTGCACTGGCAGATGGGTTCTTTTACCACTGAGCCACGTGGGAAGCCCTTAGAAGAGATGAAAATGTGTAAATCTTGCCATTTCAGGAAGAAAGGCATTTAAATCTTTTTGAGGTCGATTTCACCTCACTTTGTCTCCTAATTTGTTATCGGGTTGTTTTTTTTTTTCCCCCTTTCTTAAGGACAAGCACCAAATCTCTCAGTAATACCTTCCTTCCTATGACTTCGTTTTAGTCCTTTCTGTGTAAACCCTACATGTATTTCTCTGTTGGTAACATCACATAACCAGGACAGAGCAGTCAAACAGCAAGTCTACAGCTGACTCATCTTCACTTCTCTATCCTCGCAGCTTCATCCTCCCCTTGGGGGATTCCCTAGGGGGGTGGTAGGATGAATCACCTGGGAATTTACAAACACGTTGGCTTCATCTCTGTTGACCAAATCCATTGCCCTCTGGTTCTGGCTCCATGCTGGGTCTTGGGAAGTCTCTCTCCACCCTGAGTTCTTTAGCTTTGCAGCCCTACTCTAACTGTTGCTAGAGTGATACAATTCTTGTCTAGAATTTAGTGACTTTGAATGGCTGAGCACATTGGTTGGCTAATTGTATTTTATGGAAAATTCTATAGAAATCACCTCCAAAGGAGAGATTCTAGATAGTGAGACATTCAAACATCCAAACATGTGGATGAGATGTTGGGGACAGAGCCTTTCAAGCATAAACACCCTCTGTAGCTCCCTTGCCCATCAGTCACTTGTGGTTTGACCACTGCCTATCTCACTTGGGTCCTTGATGGTCTTGCAAGAGCAGAATCAAACCGTCCCCAGGGTGAGCATCACTCAGGCTTGCTTTATGCAGAGCCCAGTTCTTGGGCATCATCTCTGCCCACTTCATGGGAAATAGATGGGGAAACAGTGGAAACAGTGTCAGACTTTATTTTTTGGGGCTCCAAAATCACTGCAGATGGGTGACTGCAGCCATGAAATTAAAAGACGCTTACTCCTTGGAAGGAAAGTTATGACCAACCTAGATAGCATATTCAAAAGCAGAGACATTACTTTGCCGACTAAGGTCCGTCTAGTCAAGGCTATGATTTTTCCTGTGGTCATGTATGGATGTGAGAGTTGGACTGTGAAGAAGGCTGAGCGCTGAAGAATTGATGCTTTTGGAGTGTGGTGTTGGAGAAGACTCTTGAGAGTCCCTTGGACTGCAAGGAGATTCAACCAGTCCATTCTGAAGGAGATCAGCCCTGGGTGTTCTTTGGAAGGAATGTTGCTAAAGCTGAAACTCCAGTACTTTGGCCACCTCATGAGTAGAGTTGACTCATTGGAAAAGACTCTGATGCTGGGAGGGATTGGTGGCAGGAGGAGAAGGGGACGACCGAGGATGAGATGGCTGGATGGCATCACGGACTCGATGGACGTGAGTCTGAGTGAACTCCGGGAGATGGTGATCGACAGGGAGGCCTGGTGTGCTGCGATTCATGGGGTCACAAAGAGTCGGACACAACGGAGCGACTGAACTGAACTGAATGAAAGTCTTTGGATTTCCCCCATGGTTCAGTGGCTAAGACTTCACACTCCCAATGCAGGGGGGCCAGGGTTGATCCCTGGTCAGAGAACTAGATCCTGTATGCTGCAGCTGAGAATTCAAACACAACTAAAAGATCCCACATGCCTCAAGGCAGATTGAAGATCCCGAGTGCCACAGCTAAGACCTGGCACAGCCAAATAAAGAAATATTAAAAAGTAATGGAAGCCATGAGGCCCATGGGCTTCCCTCACGGCTCAGATGGTAGAGAATCTGCCTGCAATTCTGGAGAACTGGGTTCAATCCCTGGGTTGGGAAGATCCCATGAAGAAGGGAATGGCAGCCCACTCTAGTATTCTTGCCTGGAGAATCCCATGGACAGAGGAGCCTGGCAGGCTGCAGTTCATACGGTGGAAAAGAGCTGGACACAACTGAAGCGACTAATACGCACGCGCGACACGTGGCGTTTCTCAGGGCATCCAGCCTCCTTTTCCTTTCTACGTGTATCGCTTGTCATTCAACCACTGTGCTTTGAATATTCGCTGCATACCAGGCTCTGCTCTAGGTGCTGACAATGGAACAGGAACAAGAGAACCAGATTCTGGACAGAACTTGCTCTTTCTGTCTAGGGCCTGCATTTGGATTTGGGAAAGTGAGAAAGGAAGCCTCGCCAGGCACCCGCCCATGGCCTGACTGGGTGTCTCTCTCCATGGATGCCTTGGCTGCTCCCTGTTCCACCTCTCCTGTTACTGAGTCCTGTCCCCCAAAGCTGTCTCCAGTTCATGCCATCTTGTTGATGGGCCTCCTACCATCTTGGCTGTCTTTGTCTCTTTCCCTGCCAGAGGGCTTTGTTCCTTGGTGCCCTTCTCTGCATGAGGACACTTTCCCTTCCTCTATCACACAGCGTTCTCCCTTCTTTGATGTCCCCCATGTCTTCCTCTCCTCCAGCCTCTTGAGGGAACAAAAGCCATTCAGCCTGTTGCTCAGGCGTTTTGTTTTTGATGGCTTGAGGGTTTTCTCCTCTTGTGATCTCTCCTCGCTCCACTGTCTTGCTCAGGTTTATTCTTTTCACACCTTCTTTGTATCTGGAAACGTTCCTTGTCCTTGAATCTTTTCTTCCACTTGAGCGCTCAGTCCTGTCCGACTCCTTCTGACTCCACAGACTGTAGCCCCCAGGCTCCTCAGTCCATGGAATTTTCCTGGCAAGAATACTAGAGTGGGTGGCCATTTCCTCCTCCAGGGAATCTTCCCAACTCAGGGATCAAACCCACATCTTTTGGGTTTCCTGCACTGGCAGGTGATTTCTTTATACTAGCGCCACCTGGCAGTGGCACCCCACTCCAGTACTCTTGCCTGGAAAACCCCATGGACGGAGGAGCCTGGTGGGCTGCAGCCCATGGGGTCGCTAAGAGTCTGACACGACTGAGCAACTTCACTTTCACTTTTCACTTTCATGCACTGGAGAAGGAAATGGCAACCTACTCCAGTGTTCTTGCCTGGAGAATCCCAGGGACGGGGGAGCCTGGTGGGCTGCCGTCTATGAGGTCACACAGGGTCGGACACGACTGAAGCAACTTAGCAGCAGCAGCAGTGCCACCTCGGAAGCCCTGTGAGAGACAGCCTATCTCTGGTTGACAGCTTGGGCCCTGGAATCTTCTCTCCCACTCTGTCCTCACTTTAAAACTGTCACCTCTTATCCGGGCTCTGTAAAACTTTTAAGAATGAAATTATTTATTTCTTTGAATAGTTTTCTCTACATCCAGCTGTCACTGACAGGAGTTAAAATTCTGAATTTCTGAGGTCCAAGGACTTGATAAAAATCAGTGGAAGAGGTATGAGATGTATTCAGTCAGATCCCTTTGTTAAAAGTCAATAGGAAAAAAATGAAAAAAAAAAGTCAATAGGAAGAGGTGAAACATCCCAAGCCAAACTTCTGGCCTTTCCTTTAAACACATTTTTATTGGGCTCTTGTTGCCTTACAGTGTTGTTTTGGGCCTTTCCAAAGAGACTCTGCTGAAGTCAAACACCTGGATGATACTCTGGGGTGCAGGACAGAGATGATTCAATATCGAGGTGGCAGCACCAACAAAGTTTCCCTGTTTTAGTGGCTAAAAATTTGGACAGGGGAGAAACCAGGTGGCCCATAGTTCAAGAACTCATTTTGACTTTTTAAAAATTTCCAAGTGAAAATGTCATTTGTTTGCCTCTGTAAGGGTACTTTTCCTACTAAGACTTTGGGAGAACTTGCCTGTGTGTGTGTGTGTGTGTGTGTGTGTGTGTGTGTGTGAACATACACATCAACTGCATTAGCATCATTTTTCTTTCCCCACACTGACCATCCATGTCTATGGGTGAAATTCCCCTGCAAGATGAAGAGACAGTGTCTCGTATGTCATCTGAATATTCCAGTCTCGAGCATGTTAGACATATTAATCGGTAGGTGTTGATGGAGGTTTGAACTGCTGTTTGTAAAGTGTTATCTTTGCTTCATTGCTGATGGCAATAAGGCATCTTCTCACATCTTCGAGTCAGTTCAGTAGGCAATAATAGCTGCTGTTTATCCTGGTGGCTCAGATAGTGAAGATCTGCCTGCAGTACAGGAGACCCGGGTTCAATCCTTGGGTCTGGAAGATCCCCTGGAGAAGGGAATGGCTACCCACTCCAGGATTCTAGCCTGGAGAATTCCATGGACAGAGGGCTACAGTCCACGAGGTTGAAAAGAGTTGGACACGACTGAGCAACCAGCACTTTCACGAACTGCCTACTGTGTACTTACATCATGTCTTTGTTCTTGCTGTTCAGTCTATTTCTGATCCTTTCAATAACTCTGTCATGTAAATGATGATACCTGGATTCTGTTCTTGAATTCTAAAGATTCAGGCTCCCCATGGCCTTGATTAACCACATCAAAAATGAAGAGCACAGTAAAAATTCTTTAAAAAAAAAAACGTAAAGAAGAACAGCCCATATATCTGCACAAAATTATTCTTTCAAAATCACTGTGGACAGTGACTGTAGCCATGAAATTAAAAGATGCTTGCTCCTTGGAAGAAAAACTATGACAAACCTAGACAGTGTATTAAAATGCAGAGACATCACTTTGCTGATAAAGGTCCATCTAGTCAAATTTATGGTTTTTCCAGTAGTTATGTACTGGTGTGAGAATTGGACCATAAAGAAAGCTGAGTGCCAAAGAATTGATGCTTTTGAACTGTGGTGCTGGAGAAGGCTCTTGAGAGTCCCTTGGACTGCAAGGAGATCAAGCCAGTCCATCCTAAAGGAAATCAACCCTGAATATTCATTGGAAGGACTGATGCTGAAGCTAAGGCTCCAAAACTTTGGCCCCCTGATGTGAAGAGTCAAATCGTTGGAAAAGACCCTGATGCTGGGAAGGAATGAAGGCAAGAGGAGAATGGAACGACAAAAGAAGAGATGGTTGGGTGGCATCACCGACTCAATGGACATGAGTTTGAGCAAACTCCGGGACATGATGAGGGACAGGGAAGCCTGGCGGGCTGCAGTCCACAGGGTCACAGAGTCGGACTTGACTTAGCGACTGAACAACAAATAAAATATTAATGTGCTCAATTATGTCAGACTCTGCAACCTCATGGACTGTAGCCCACCAGGCTCCTCTGTCCATGGAATTTTCCAGGCAAGAATACTGGAGTGGGTTGCCATTTCCTTCTCCAGGAGATCACTCCAACCCCGCGATTGAACCCGTGTCTCTTGTATCTACTGCATTGACAGGCAGATTCTTTTACCACTGTACCACCTGGGAATCTACCAAAACTAAAGAGTCTTAGTTAGTTTTCATGTAAATTTTGAATCATTACAGAGATGTCAAAGCAAAATTAGAATGACATTTGAAAGACTGACAAAATGAAAGATATTTTGGTGCAAGTAGATAACATTCTCACTAATATTTAGACATTATCAATTCCTGGCTCTATTTCTAGACCATGTAGAGATTAGTCTTTTAATATTTTCTTGGAATAAACAACCCTTCAAGTCATGTATATGGCTCCAGTCCCAAAGTTTCAGCCTGCAAAGAGAACATCCACAACCTTTCTAAGAGGCTTCTAGTTAATCCTTATTTATTATCTAGAAACTTAACTTTACTACTATTGGCTTATGCATCAAAGAGGCCCTTTTTGCCTTTTCTTTGCCTCTTCTTTCCCATATAGTAGGGAGAAAAAAGTGGGAAAAGTTTTTCATAACAGAAAATTCATTTCCTAGTTTCTTCTAACAGTTAACTTAGAAAATTTCTCTAACCTCTGAGCTCTTGAAATCTGCACATTATCTTTAAAAGATATTTTTAGCACAAAATGTAATGTAAATTCAATGCAAAAAATGCAAATAAAATTAGTAAAAAATAAAATAATATGTAGTCCTTCCATTCAGAAAAACTTAGCTGAAATTTTGATGTATAGCCTTCTAAAGTCTTTTTAAAGTACATTATGCTGTTCTTTCTACAAAATATATCCATAGTCTATATACTATTTAAAAGTGATTAAAATAAGAAAAATATATTTAATATTTCCCTTATTTCCTTTCCAGCCTATTTACTGTGTGTATATCCTAATTTCCATTTGATATCATCCTTCTACCCAAAGAATTTTCTTTACTATTTCTTGTAGCACAGTTTTATTGGCAATAAATTCTCAACTTTAGTTTGTTTGGAGGTCTTTATTTTACTTCCATCTTTGAAAGGTATTTTTGCTGAACATAAAACTCTGGATTAACACAATGCTAAAGCAGACTTTCAGAACAATAAGATGTCAATCTTGCCTTGTATAGCATCTGAGAAGTCTGCTGGAATTCTTAGCATTATTCCTGACCTAGTTCCCTGACCAGGGTTGAATCCGGGCCGCTTGCACTGGGAGCGCAGTCTTAGCCCTTGGACCACCAGAGGTTCACAAGCAAGATCCAGTGTCAGTCTCTTAGTCGTGTGCGACTCTTTGTGATCCCATAGATGTTAGCCCTCCAGCTCCTCTGTCCACTGAATTCTCCAGGCAAGGCTTCTGAGTGGATTGCCATTTCCTTTTCCAGGGGATCTTCCCAACCCAGGAATCAAATCCGGGTCTCCTGTACCACAGGCAAATTCTTTACCTTCTGACCCAGGTCCTCATGTAATGTTTTTCTTGCTGCCTTCAAGATTCTGTCTTTGGTTTTAAGCAGTTTGACTCTGCTGTGTCTAGGTTTTTTTTTTTTTTTTTTTTTTTTTTGAGTAAGGGCAGAGCAAGAGAGTGCCATCCTGCTTGAGAGTCTTTGAGCTTCCTGGAAATGTGGCTTGTTGTCTTTCATTAACTTTTTAAAATTCATTTTTTGTTGAAGTATATTTGAATCACAATACCATTTATTATAGGATACTGAGTATAGTTTCCTGTGCTACACAGTGGGACCTTGCTGTTTATCCATTCCATATATACCAGTTTGCATCTGCTAATCCCAGATTCCCACTCCTACCCTCTTTCATCCCCGCAAGCCCTTGGCAACCACTGTTCTCTCTGTCCCCTAATTCTGTTTCTGTTTCATAGATAGGTTTATTTGTGTCATATTTTAGATTCCACATATAAGTGATACTGTCTGGTATTTGTCTTTCTCTTTCTGACTTCCTTCATTAGTGTGATCATCTCTAGTTGCATCCATGTTGCTGCAAATAGCATTATTTTTCTACTTTCTTATGGCTGACTGTGAAATGGATATATGTACCGCATCTTCTTAATCCAGTCACCTGTCGGCAGACATTTGTTTCCATGTCTTGGCTATAGTGAATAGTGCTGCTATGAACATACGGATGCAAGTATCTTTTTGAATTATTGTCTGGATATATGCCTAGCAGTGGGATTCCTGAATCATATGGTAATTCTATTTTTAGTTTTTTCTGAGGAACCTCCATACTGTTTTCCACAGTAGCTGCATCAGTTTACATTCCCACCAACTGTGTAGGAGGGTTCCCTTTCTTCCACGCCCTCTCCAGCATTTGTTAGACTCTAATGATGGCTGCTCTGACCAGCATGAGGTGGTATCTCATTGTAGTTTTGATTTGCATTTCTCTAATAATTTAAGATTGCAGCCATGAAATTAAAAGACGCTTACTCCTTGGAAGGAAAGTTATGACCAACCTAGATAGCATATTCAAAAGCAGAGACATCACTTTGCCAACAAAGGTCCGTCTAGTCAAGGATATGGTTTTTCCAGTGGTCGTGTATGGATGTGAGAGTTGGACTGTGAAGAAAGCTGAGCACTGAAGAATTGATGCTTTTGGAGTGCGGTGTTGGAGAAGACTCCTGAGAGTCCCTTGGACTGCAAGGAGATCCAACCAGTCCATTCTAAAGGAGGTCAGTTCTGGGTGTTCATTGGAAGGACTGATGCTAAAGCTGAAACTCCCAATACTTTGGCCACCTCATGAGAAGAGTTGACTCATCGGAAAAGACTCTGATGCTGGGAGGGATTGGGGGCAGGAGGAGAAGGGGAAAACAGAGGATAAGATGGCTGGATGACATCACCAACTTGATGGACATGGGTTTGGGTGAACTCCAGGAGTTGGTGATAGACAGAGAGGCCTGGCATGCTGCAATTCATGGGGTCACAGAGTCGGACACGACTGAGTGACTGAACTGAACTGAACTGAATAATTTAAGATGTTGAGCATCTTTTCATGTGCCTGTTGGCCATATGTATTTCTTCTTTTGGAGAAATGTCTCTTTATGTCTTCTGCCCATTCTTCAATTGGGTTGTTTTTTGTTGTTGTTGAGTTGTATAAGCTGTTCGCATATTATTTCATTAATTTTTGAAAATTCTTGGTCATTATATCTTCAGATTATTTTTGACCTTGTTTTCTATCTTTGTCTTTTTCTAGGATTCTAATTACACAGATGTCTTACTGTTTCATGTTCCACAACTCTTGAAAGTGCTGTCCTGTTTAATTCACTCCTTTTTATCTTTATATTTCAGTTTGAATAACTTCTGTTGACATATCTTCAAGTTCATGAATTCTTTTTTCAGCTATGCCCTAACAATACCCCCATCAAAGAAATTCATCTCTGATACTGGTTTTTATGTACAACATTTGCATTTGACACTTTTGTACTTTCTATCTCTTTGCTGAAATTTCCCGTCTATTCATGCATATTGTCCATCTTTTCCACTAGATCCCTTTAACATGTTAATTATAGTTATCTTAAAGTCCCTATCTGATTGATACAACATCTGGGTCATCCTTGAGTCTGGTTCTATTTATTACTTATTTCTTGATAATTTTTTTTCTTGTGCTTTTGCATGATTCATAATTTTTAATTATATGCTACACATCGTGCCTGGAAGAACAGAGAGACGGAGGTAAATGCTATTTCTTACTGAGAATGGGCATACTTATTCTTTCAACCCATCATTGTTGGAGGTGTGTGGCAGAGGGTGGAGGCTGAGTCAGTGAATCAAAAGGTGAGCTGGATTTGTGTTTCGTTGTTGCTATGGTTACAGTTAGTGCACCGCAGATTTCAATGGAGGGTTGCTGTTACTGTGTGTGTGTGGAGTGGAACCTGGGGTGGGAGAGTTTTCTAAGCATTTATTCCTTACCCTCAGCTTTCACTGTCTCTGCACACCTGCGCATGGAGTAGATCTCTCTCGTACTCTTGTCCTCACCCCAGTGATTGGAGGAGAGGAGCACTCATTTCTGTTGTTCGTTTCTCTGGGCATGGCTTGTTGTAGGAGTAATGGAGTTTCTTTGTTGTCCTGGCCTTGTATCAGTCTTAGGCAAGCCTGAACCTTGAGGTTAAGGCTTTCTAAGCATTCCTGCCTTTCTCTGCAGTGAGAGACCTGCTTTGGAGCAGTGCCTAAGCCAGTGGACAGAAGATTTTTGCTTCCACCCTTCGCTAAGCTGCAGTGGCTCTTTGCTTATGTCTGGGGGAGAGAGGCTCCTACTCCTTCCTTAGAGAAAAGCAAGTTTTGCTTTTATTCTTCTCCCAGAAGCAATGGACTTCTGCCTGGTCCTAGAGGCCAGAGGGTTTTCTGCCCTCCCCACTGGAGCTTGAGATTTTTGCTTTGCAAGAGAAGGCTCTGGGAAAGATGAAGCTAGCTTGTCTCCCAGCAGCGGCTGCTTGTCTGTTTCACCTCCTGAATGTCTGTGAAGTGGAGGGGGCCTCGCGCCAGTTTCCTCCTCTGCCTCTAACCTTTCTTATGAACACCCAGTGGAGATCTATAGCAAAGAGCTTGAGAGTAAGTGTGAGCTCCCTCTTGTCTGAGACTCTAAGCTATTCCACATTGACACTCTAACCCACCCTGGGCCTTTAAGTATGCGTTGAATGTTTAGCTAATTACATGGTGACCACCTCCTGTGCTTGTGCTCAGCCAAAAGTGAGGCAGTTCCTGGATGGACCTCTCATTCTTTGAAATTCAGTTTACTTGGTTGCCTTGTGACCTCAACTTTCTGATGGGCTCAAGAAAAGTTATTATTTTGTAAATTACTCAGCTTTTTCTCATCACTCAGATGGAAACAACGTTCTCTTAGGACTTTCCACATTGTAAGTAGAAGCAGAACTCAGCATCCTACTTTATAATCTGCAGTTTTGTCTTAACAGAATACTGTGAAGTCTTTCCAGTTTTAATTTTTTTTAATTTATTTTTTAAATTGGAGTATAATTGCTTTACAATGTTTTGTCAGTTTCTGCTGTACAACAGCATGAATCAACCATAGGTATACATGTATCGCCTCCCTCTTGGGCCTCCCTCCCACCCCGCATCCCACCGCTCTAGGTCATCAGAGAGCACCGAGTTGAGCTCCCTGTGCTATACAGCGGATTCCCACTAGCTATCGACTTTATACATGACAGTGTGTTTATGTTAATGCTATTCTTTCCGTCATTCCACCCTCTTTCCCACCCTGTGTCCACAAGTCTGGTCTCTACATCTGCATCTCTATTCCTGCCCAGCAAATAAGTTCATCAGTACCATTTTTCTGGATTCCGTATATATGTGTTAGTGTGTGATGTTTGTTTTTCTCTTTCTGACTTACTTTGCTTTGTATGACAGATTCTAGGGTCATCCACATCACTACAAATGACCCCAATTTTGTTTCTTTTTATGGCTGAGTAATATTCCATTGTGTATGTGTACCATATCTTCTTTATCATTCCTCTGTTGGTGGACATTTAGGTTGCTTGCATGTCCTGGCTGTTGTAAACAGTGCTGTGATGAACATTGGGGTAGTCTTTCCAGTTGTAATCCCTGCTTAGTATCTCATTGTGAAGATGTATTGTAATTATTTCTGATGAATAATGAGGGATTCCCACCCCTTTAAATTCCCACCATGCACCACAGCTAGAGAACTAAGCCCGTGCACCACAGCTAGAGAACTAAGCCTGTGCTCTACAACCAGAGAACTGAGCACATGCGCCNCATATCTTCTTTATCATTCCTCTGTTGGTGGACATTTAGGTTGCTTGCATGTCCTGGCTGTTGTAAACAGTGCTGTGATGAACATTGGGGTAGTCTTTCCAGTTGTAATCCCTGCTTAGTATCTCATTGTGAAGATGTATTGTAATTATTTCTGATGAATAATGAGGGATTCCCACCCCTTTAAATTCCCACCATGCTCCACAGCTAGAGAACTAAGCCTGTGCTCCACAACCAGAGAACTGAGCACATGCACCACAGCTAGAGAACTAAGCCCGTGCACCACAGCTAGAGAACTAAGCCTGTGCTCTACAACCAGAGAACTGAGCACATGCGCCACAGCTAGACTAAGCCTGTGCTCTACAACTAGAGAACTAAGCCTGTGCTCCACAACCAGAGAACTGAGCACATGCGCCACAGCTAGAGAACTAAGCCCATGCTCCACAACCAGAGAACTGAGCCCGTGTGCCGCAGCTAGAGAACTAAGCTGGTAACCCACAGCTAGAGAAGTCTGCATGGCACAGTGAAGACCCAGCAGAGCTAAAAAGTAAATAAACTGCAAATGCAAGAATTTCATTTTGGTTTTTAAAAAAGAGAAACTGTCTCTTCATCTCTCTTCCTTTCTTTTTGTTGTTAAAGAGAGAATCTGAGAAAGTGAGGTGACGGTGCCTACTTTTTCTTTAATGATTTTGTTTATTTGTGGCCGTGGGGGGTCCTCGTTGCTGCCTGGGCTTTGAGCTGGTTGTGGCGAGCAGGGGCTACTCTCTGCTTGTGGAGCACAGGCTTCTCTCATTGCAGAGCGCGGGCTTTGTGCCCACAGACTGCAGGAGCTGCAGCTCCCGGGGTCCTAGAGCACAGGCTCAGTAGTGGCGGCACGGGCTTAGCTGCTCTGTGCCGTGTGGGATCTTCCCGGGATGGAACTCGCATCCCCTGCATTGCAAAGTAAAGATCCTTTACCACTGAGACACCAGGAAAGCCCTCAGGGATATTTTAGGTTCTAGTTTTCCACACTCGTATCTGGCGAGAGAGGCCAGGATGAAGAGGCCTGGGAGCTGGGAGTCTGCAGCCACAGTTCTGGCTCTGCCATCAAAAGCTCTGGGGCCTCTGCAGAGCGCCTGCTGCTTCCCCAGTCGTGTCCAACTCTTTGCGAGCCCATGGACTGGAGCCCCCCAGGCTCCTCTGTCCATGGAATTTCCCAGGCAAGACTGCTAGAGTTGGTTACCATTTCCTTCTCCAAAGCCTACTTTTTTTTTTTATCCAGAATCCTGCCTATCATGGGACAAGAAAGTAGAACAGTCACAAGTGAGTCTGATGTCTAGATAGGCAAATTCACCCATGGGGTATGTTACACGTGTCTTGTTCATCCTCCCTTCAGTGAGCTGGGATATGTTAACACAGGTAATGAGTCATTTTAGTGCTGTTTTTCTTCATGCAAGATTCTCTCCTGTTCCACCTCCTCTCCACATCTATCTGGAGAGAACTACTAAGCTAGAAAGAGAAGGACAAAGAAGATGTTTAAACAGAGGCATCTGAAACCACCAGTGCATACACTTAAAGAAATAGACTAGTTAACCAGAAAGAGATCCATTACTTATCATACAACCATAATTCTTGCTGTGAAATGATTTGCAAAGTTTATGTCATTGTGACAGCTGTTTTGTGAAAATTTTGAATGAGGCTGACTCTGTTTTTGAAACTGAAAGAGTATGATGCCTACGTATTTGTGAAATTCAAGTATGTTTCGCTCTCTAACTGATGCAGACTGCTGATAGGTAATGCATTATGGAGCTCCCTTGTCCATTGACAGTTGAAGCGAAAATATTGTCTTAAGTAATGAATTTATTGGTAGCTGTTCCATTACCCAAAATGAATGTTTAGATTACTCATGAGAGTCTGTCATGTCAGAGCTACCAGGGAGCTTTTCCTGTGACACAATTTATTCTAATTCCTAAGTCCCTGTCTCACCGTGTTATAGCCTGTTAAATGTGTCATGGAATGATTAGGTAGAGAGATATGAGGTTTTGTTATTAACACAATTTACACAGGAGCACTGCAGAAATGAAACCCCTGCTGAACAAACTTGGGTTGAACTCTCAGCCGTTTTCTCTGTTTTTATCAGTACAAAGGATGGCCAGAGGCAAGTCAGGATTCTCAATCATGAGGGTGCTCTGTGAATTGCATCAAGGGTGATACTGAAAAGTAACCCTCCTGGCTTCATCATGGACTTCTTGAAACCACTCCAAACAGTGCTTCTTGATGCCCCCTCCCATGCCCCTTCTAACATCCCTGGAGGTATTCTGAAGGTCAGAAGAGAGACAGAATATGGGACTTGTGGCATTACATAATATAACATTGGTGGCGTATATATTACATGTGTTGACAACATTATATACAACAGCAGACGTGCATTCAGAAACCAAGCCATTTTTAAAACTATGTGAAGCACAGAAAGAATTATGATGTGTGTTAGCACTGAGCCATTCATTCATTCATTTAGCTGACCCAAACAGGTAGTTTTGGAGAGGTTAAATACAGTCTTGGAATCAAAAGATCTGACTTTTACATTCTCTGAGATTCTATTTCTTCCACACCCATAAAATGATGATAGTGATATCTACCTGACAAAGTTTTTGGGTGAATAAATTAATTTATATGAAAATGTGAGGAGATATTCAGTAAATATTTGTATAATTAATCACACATCGAGCACTCCATGAAAGCCATACTGTTTGTGAGACCTTAGGGGTTTTTTTTTTAGTATTCTAGTTATTTTGTTGTTTATTTATTTATTGGCTGCTCTGGGTCTTCATTGCTGTACATGAGCTTTCTCTGGTTGTGGCAAGTAGGGGCTACTCTCTTATTACAGTGCATGGGCTTCTCATTGCGGTGGAATGCAGGCTCTAGGCATGTGGGCTGCAGCATTTGCAGTACTTGGGCTCAGTAGCTGTGGCACATGGGCGAACTGCCCCGCAGCAAGGGGATTCTTAACCACTGGACCATCAGGGAAGTCCAAAACCTTAGGTTTTAAAAGCCTGTTCATTTGCCCAGTTTTCATATAAATCCAAAGTGACTGAAGTTTTATATCTCCATAAATAAAAACATAAGTGGATCCTTCATCTTCAAAGCTTTAAAACCAGAGTACACTTCTCTTTCATGCATTCGATCCAACATTTCCCCCTAGATGTGGACTTCCCAGAGCTTGCTCGAACTCATGTCCATTGAGTTGGTGTTGCCATCCAACCATCTCATCCTCTGTCATCCCCTTATCCTCCTGCCTTCAGTCTTTCCCAGCATCAGGATCTTCCCCCCCCAGATGTGGGCCTTATTTTTTGGGCTCCAAAATCACTGCAGGTGGTGACTGCAGCTATGAAATTAAAAGATGCTTGCTCCTTGGAAAAAAAGCTGTGACCAACTTAGACAGCATATTAAAAAGCAGAGACGTTACTTGGCCAACAAAGGTCCATTTAGTCAAAACTATAATTTTTCCAGTAGTCATGTATGGATGTGAGAGTTGGACTATAAAGAAAGCTGAGTGCGGAAGAATTGATGCTTTTGAACTGTGGTATTGGAGAAGACTCTTAAGAGTCTCTTGGACTCCAAGAAGATCTAACCAGTCTATCCTAAAGGAAATCAGTCCTGAATATTCATTGGAAGGACTGATGCTGCAGCTGAAACTCCAATACTTTGGCCACCTGATGCAAAAAGCCAACTCGTTGGAAAAGACCCTGATGCTGGGAAAAATTGAAGGCAGGAGGAGAAGGGGATGACAGAGGATGAGATGGTTGGATGGCATCACCGATTCAATGGACATGAGTCTGAGCAAACTCCAGGGGTTGGTGATGAACAGGGAGGCCTGGCGTGCTACAGTCCATGGGGTTGCAAAGATTTGGACACGACTGAATGGCTGAACTGAACCGAACTGAACTGAACTGAAAAGAGACAGTCCTTGTTTTTATTTATCTTATCATTTAAGTAGAGAAGACTCTTCAGAGTCCCTTGGACAACAAGGAGATCAAACCAGTCAATCTTAAAGGAAATCAACCCCGAATATTCATTAGAAGGACTGATGCTAAAGCTGAAGCTCTAATACTTTGGCCACCTGATGTGAAGAGCTGACATAATTAGAAAAGATCCTGATGCTGGGAAAGCTTGAGGGCAGGAGACGCGGATGACTGTGGATGAGATGGTTGAATGGTATCACTGATTCAATGGACATGAGTTTGAGCACACTTTGGGAGACAGTGAAGGACAGGGAAGCCTGGTGTACTGCAGTCCATGGGATCTCAAAGAGTTGGACAGGACTTGGTGACTGAACAACAAAATCATTTAATTGAGAAGACACTCATGAAATTGCCAGAGACCTCCAAGTCCATGTATGAAAGTAACACTGCTGCTGCTGCTGCTAAGTTGCTTCAGTTGTGTCCGACTCTGTGTGACCCCATAGTTGGCAGCCCATGAGGCTCCCCCGTCCCTGGGATTCTCCAGGCAAGAACACTGGAGAGGGATGCCATTTCCTTCTCCAATGCATGAAAGTGAAAAGTGAAAGTGAAGTCGCTCAGTCGTGTCTGACTCTTAGCGACCCCATGGACTGCAGCCCACCAGGCTCCTCCGTCCATGGGATTTTCCAGGCAAGAGTACTGGAGTGGGGTGCCATTGCCTTCTCTGAAAGTAACACTAGTAGATGATTATATCATGAACTGAGAAAATCCACAATAAAGTAGGGAAGAAAGAACAGGGTTCTTGAAGTCTGCATGAAAATGATGGTTCTTTATAGGGTGAGGGCATTCTCCTGAATCTCTTTGTCCAGGAACAGAATTGATTCCTTTGTCATACTGTCCTTCAGTAAATGTTCATAGTTTTCTAAATATAGATCTTGCATGTTTCTTGTTTGGTTCATTCATAGGCATTCTATAATTTTTGTTATTGTTAACAGCATCACTGAATTTGTATCCCAGGGATAGGGAGTGGATGCCCAGACCTTTACTTATTGCCCTAGGTATCTCAGGTAAATGACAGGAACTGGTGAATTACTAGGAAATGGTGAGTTACCCGGACTTTTCACAAAACACCTCGGAGGCTCATATCTGTAGAGAATGTGGAGGTTGTTGCCCCAAGGGGTGCTGGCAGGAGGCGTGTGTGCATGCTCAGTCATTGCAGCCTCATGGACTGTAGCCCGCCAGACTCTTCTGTCCATGGGATTATTCCAGGCAAAATTGCTAGAGTGGGTTGCCATTTGCTTCTCCAGGGGATCTTCCTGACCCAGGGATCGAACCTGCGTCTTTCACATCTCACACATTGGCAGGCGGATTCTTTACCACTGAGCCACGTGGGAAGCCCCTCTGGCTAGAGGCAGAGGGCACCAGAACCACCATCAAGACAGGCAGGGTAGCTTCCCCAGCTTTAGAAATTAAAAATTCACCCTGTTTCCCTCTTTGCTTTCTTTCAAGAGATGCTTTTGTGGATTCAGAGATTCTTAAAATGAGTGAATGGAGACTTCCCTGGTGGTCCTGGGACTAAGACTCTGCGTTCCAAATGCAGGGGGCCCAGGCTCAGTCCCTGGTCAGGGAACTATATCTCACTTGCCACAACTAAGACCTGTTGAAGCCAAATAATTAAGTATTAAAATAATAAAATAAATCAGGTAAAATAAAGCACAGGCTAATTCTCCCTTAGTGGGAAGTTCTAAGAGCTTACAGCAAGGATGTTCTAAGAGCCAAGTTCTTCTCATAGAATATGGAAATTACAAAGATTAAGACAGATGAATTCCCAGTGATTAGAAAGACCCAGGAAATCACCATCAGCCTGCCAGCTGAGGAAAGCCTTGTCAGAAATTGGCTTTGAACTGACTTCCTGTCCAGGTCACTTATTTCTCCTCACACTGCCTATTTTCATATAAAACAATAACAAATCAGTCACACGGATACAAAGGCTCGTAGCACTGGGATAATGTGGTTTGTCCAGACATGCTCACTGACGACTCAGATGAAGCGAGTTATCTCTTCTGACATTTGGCTTTCTCTCATAAACCTCCTCTTATCTTGCCTTTCCTTTCAAAGTAAAGAAAAACAATTCCTCAGATGTCTTAACTATCAAGAGATTTAGGCAAACTCGTATATGTCTTTTCTTCAAGATAAATTAATAGGCTTTCAAATTCTGCCCAACTAAGAATCTGTTTTTAGAATAAGGAAACTTTCATTTACGGTCAGACGGCCAGTGGTTGCTCTAATGGAGTGAGAAAGCGACACCTCATATGTGACTTCAATAACTCACACTTCAAGCCAAGAATGAGGTGTTAAGAGTCTCAGAATCCCAGGTGGTGCCAAGGGAATTTCTGGATTCTGCAAGCCAAGCGTTATAGAGAAAGAGGACTAGATAGACCTACTGTGAGTTCTCAGGCAGAGAGAGCGCTTTTAAACCTGTGGTAGCTGTATTTCATATGCATAAAGTTTTCCTCTGTGCCCTTGTATCTTTGCCCATTATTATCTGCCATTATAACCACCAGGAAACTAGAAGGAGGGAAAAAAATCTAAGATTCAAACCCTTCAACTTTTGTATTGGAACTTTGGGTCCAAGTTGTATTAAAAAAATAATTAGCTTGAGGCCTGAGGTCCTTCTCTTCCGATTGCCACCAGCATCTAATGTCTCTCTCCTTTTCCGTTATTTTTAATTTGATTTGATTTATTTTTTTTCAGCCACATCTTGAGGCATGCAGAACTTCCCAGATCAGGGGTCGAACCCGTGTCCCCTGCAGTGGGAACGCAGATTCTTAACCCCCAGACCACCAGGGAAGCGCACCTCCTCCGTTACTGAGGATGACTATGGGCTGACACTGCCTGCCACATCAGTAGGAAAACATTTACTTCTAGGTGATTTCCCTCTGTTCTTCATTCTGAATGTTTTTGCTCTTGAAAAAAACAAAACCCTTAAGCTCCATTGTCTTGTTTCATGCTTTCAATGTTAAAATAACAGCAATAACTTCCAGTTTTTATTTTTTAAATTATCTCTATAACATTCTTTATTGTGTTCATTTCAGTGTTTTGAGTACCTACTATGCACCAGACTCATTCTCTGTGCATGTAATTCATATCTCTTTACACGGCATGGGATCTGAAGCTCTGAAACATTGACTGGGTAGCATTTTGATCTTAGCCAAAAGGCCGAGAAGTGCTTCGGTGACATTTTGAAGAGGGCAAAGTTGGAATTTAGACAAACTCAATCCTCATCCAAAGCACATGTTCTTCCCAATAAACTCTGTTCTAATAATATCCACGGAGAATATTATCTTCCTCCACTTCATCCTTTTCACGCTTACTTTGCTCATATGTTTTGTGTTTATTGCAGTTCTGAGTTATTTGTTGTTGTTGTTCAGTTGCCAAGTTGCGACCCCATGGACTGCAGCATGCCAGGCTTCCCTGTCCTTCACCATCTCCTGGAATTTGTTCAAACTCAGGTCCATTGAGTCAGTGAAGCCATCCAACCATCTCATCCCTGATACTTCATGTGAGCCAGACTTGTCTCCTGCCTAAGACCTTTTTGTGGCTTCCCCTTGGGAAAACTTACCACTGTCATCTCCGAGACCAGGCCTGCTTCCCTTATCTCCGGAACTGCCTGCCTTGTACTCTTCTCTCGAGTCACGCCATTCCCTCGCACTTTAGCCTGCTCCCTGACACTTTGCCTTCGATTCCTGCCTTTTCTCTGGCTTAGATTTATGCTCCTCAAACTGCGGTTCTGGGGACCAGCAGCATCAGTATCACTTGGGAGCTTGTTAGAAAAGCAGAATTCCAGCTGCACCCTCAGATTCCAGGTGATTAGGATGTGCAGTGATTGTTTGGGAAGCACAGACCTAGAACTAGAGGAGGGCACGGCAACCCACTCCAGTATTCTTGCCTGGAGAATCCCATGGACAGAGGAGCCTGGTGGGCTACAGTCCATGGGGTCGCACAGAGTCGGACACAAGTGAAGCGACTTAGCACGCGGGCAGGACCTAGAATGTTCTTGTCTTGTCATGTTTTTCACCTTGACAACTCTCACTTATTCTTCACAACTTACCTTTGGAGAGCTGAGGTCAGTTTTCAAGGTCCCTCTGGGTGAGAGGTCCCCAAGCGTACAAGTTTTATACGTAGCATATAAGCTCTTGCCTTTTAGGGAGGAGGGTGTCTGTGAGGTTCTCCTGTTTCTACGCACAGAGCTGTGTAAGGCAGCTTTTCTTCAGAGTCATCAAGCAAAACAGTGTATGACAGCAGATTGACTGCAGGGATAGATACGTCAATCCAGCTGCCTCTATTAAGCCAGACGTTAAAGAGAGTTGCAATTATGTAAAATGAGGCCATTCTTCACACTGAAACTCTTTTTTTGTTTTGGAAAATAGTTATTTTTCATCAACATATGTTATTTATGCTAACATGTAATAGGTTTATTGTTATTTTAATGAACCGATCAATTTAATATTCCTGTATGACATGAACAAACACATTTATTTACTTTATATGTAATCTTGTATTATTGATATATATTAACATTTAGTATTTATTCAATCAAGGAGATACTTTTATTTTAATTTCCCTTATAGATAATGTTGGGCTTCCCAAGTGGCTCAGTGGTAAAGAGTCTGCCTGCTAATGCAGGAGATGAAAGAGACGTGGGTTCTATCCCTCAGTCAGGAAGATTCCCTGGAGAAGGAAATGGCTACCTGGCAACCGGTTCCAGTGTTCTTGCCTGGCCTGCTGGTATAGTTCTCTCATTAGATCATAAGCTCCTTGAGGACTATGACCATGACCAATTCATCTCTCTTATTTATTGAGACTGAAAAAAAAAGTGTAGCATCCTCCCCAAATACTCTGGGGACTAAGGAGTATGTTTACGCTCCAGTTTATAGAGAGAGCCCTGGCAGCCTACATCCGAGAACCGGCTTCAGGGGTGATGATTTGTGTATGATGCTCTAACCCTCAGTTGCTAAAGTGGGTGACACATGGACATCACCACCAGCCCCGGGGGTACTCCGCTCCATGTTTCAGCTGCCTGGAGTCCCACCTCCCACGGGAGGTAGGGGAGTTCCATGAGCAGCAGCGCCCATTTGTGCCCGGCATCATCACACCAGCAGTCATCTTCCCCTGCATCCATGGTTCTCTGACCCTAAATGTACAGTGAGAGGACTAGGACTACAGAAACACAGATGGTGCCACAGGAGCCTCATTTGGCCATGTGTGCTGGGAACTGACTTTGGCCAACTCCAGTGTGACAGGAGGAAGAAGCCCAAGGGAATAGAATCCCACATCATACTAAATTCTACCGCTATTAGGGACAAAAACAGGCACGTACCACATCTGCAAGCCTCATGAATCCCTGATTCCTACCCTTAAAAAAATTTTTTTTTAATTTTGTATTGGAGTGTAGCTGATCAACAATGTTGTGATAGTTTCAGGTGGACAGCACAGGGACACAGCCATATATATACATGTATCCATTCTCCCTGCAAACTCCTCTCCCATCCAGGCTGCCACATAAGCAGGGTCCCCGTGCTATACACTAGGTCCTTGTTGGCTATCCATTTTCAATATAGCAGTGTGTAGATGTCCATCCCAAACTCCTTAACTATCCCTTTCCTCTGTCCTTCCCCACCGCACCCCCAGGGCAACCGTAAGTTCATTTCATAACGTTCATTTGTATTTCTTTTTAGAGTCTGCATAGAATGTGTGTCATTTGCTATTTCCCCTCCTCTGTCTGGCTTGCTTCACTCAGCATGACCATCTCTAGACCCATCCATGTTGCTGCAAATGACTTTATTTCATTCTTTTTAAAAACCCTGCTTCCTGCCCTTTGGAATGCCACAAGCCCCTTGCATGGAAGCCATGATGCAGTCGTATCCTCTTCCTGTTGGAATCCAGCAACAGAATTCTGTCGGTGGCTGGGCACAGGGTGGAACAAAAGCATGGGTGATACCACTCTGGTCCTGCTGAGAGGTACCTACCTAGTATTTCTAGCCGACCCACGTGTTTTGACCACTCATTTTATCAGTGAAAATTTATTTTCCTTATCCTAATTACAAACTCTTTAGGGCTGGTTGGAGATAACAGTAGTTGAACTCTATAACACACCTTTGGTTTATGAACTATGAGAGTTTGTCAAATGCTAACTAATGAAGTGTGGGTTCCTGATGAGGGTACTTCAAATGTTAATGGACATCCCCTAGGGTGAAGAATAAAGCGTGCACGCGTGCACACACACACACAAACACACCCCTGTCTCACACTGTTTATGCTGAAGTATCTTCAAGTAAATCACAGGCAGTATAACAATATCATTAAGTTTAAATAAACACAGTGTAGTGAAAACTAAATATGGTAGAGTCTCATTTATCTGAAATTCAGCTACGCCGTCATCTCATTTAACTGGAATAAAGTCAAGAACTTGTGAATAAACAGAGAGAATCATCACAGTAGATGCTCAGTACCAGATTCACCGTATTTCACGGAATCCTCTAACCTCCAAAATACATGTCCCCGCCTTTGCCTCCATAGAAAGAGATCTTCGAATAAACGTCACACTCCTAGTAATTCTGCATTTTCAGTCTCAGCCCCAGTTAGCCTCTTTGGCCCTGACTCAGAGCCTGTGTGTTCTCCATCTGCGTGCAAATTCAAGTTCAGCTCTCTAGGGTTTTCGGACCCTTCGTAGATTAAGAGGAGCAAGTTAGAAGGAGACACGGAAGCTGCTGCAGGTGGGAAAACTGACGAACGGAA
>SJYQ01094239.1:262046-276678 GCA_006410935.1 Redunca redunca | reverse complement strand
AAAAGCAGAGACATTACTTTGCCAACAAAGGTCCGTCTAGTCAAGGCTATGGTTTTTCCAGTGGCCATGTATGGATGTGAGAGTTGGACTGTGAAGAAAGCTGAACACAGAAGAACTGATGCTTTTGAACTGTGGTGTTGGAGAAGACTCTTGAGAGTCCCTTGGACTGCAAGGAGATCCAACCAATCCATTCTGAAGGAGATCAGCCCTGGGTGTTCTTTGGAAGGAATGATGCTAAAGCTGAAACTCCAGTACTTTGGCCACCTCATGTGAAGAGTTGACTCATTGGAAAAGACTCTGATGCTGGGAGGAATTGGGGGCAGGAGGAGAAGGGGACGACAGAAGATGAGAGGGTTGGATGGCATCACCGACTCGATGGACATGAGTTTGAGTGAACTCCGGGAGTTGGCCTTGCAATTCATGGGGTCAAAGAGTCGGACACGACTGAACTGGACTGAACTGAACTGAATACTCCATTGTGTCTATGTACCGCAGCTTTCTTATCCATTCATCTGCTGATGGACATCTAGGTTGCGTCCTTGTCCTGGCTGGGGGTTACTCTTCATTGCTGCATTCCGGCTTCTCATTGAGGTGGCTTCTCTCCCTTTTGGAGCACGGGCTCTAGGGCTCAGGCTCAGCAGTCATGGTGCACAGCCTTAGGTGCTCCGTGAGCTTAGGTGCTCTGTGGGTTTGTCCACTCCACAGCGTGTGGAATCTTCCTGGGCCAGGGATCGAACCCATGTCCCCTGCATTGGCAGGTGGATTTTTAATCCACTCTGCCACCAGGGAAGTCCAGAAATACCCATCTTCAATGAGGTATAATTGACATAACATTATATTAGTTTCAGGTGAACCACAACATACTTTGGTATTTGTAAATAATAGAGAATGATCACTGCAGTAAGTCCAGTTAACATGCCTCACCATACAGAGTTACAAATCTTTATCTCATGATCCATTCCCCTAGGTACTTTCGAGCACACAACACAGGTATGTAACACAGTTTTATTAACTATAGTTACCATGCCCATTATAGACCCGGGGCTTACTAATTATAACTGGAAATTTGTATCTTTTGGCCCCTGTCATGTAGAAATTTCCCATTTTGATTCAGATTCCATCGGATGGAATTCCATCTTATCCTTGGCCACAAACAATTTAAAAGAAAGTAGGGATAATTAAACATTTATACCTTCAGCTAGCAAGAAAACCCAGCTGTCTAAAGGAGTTGTCTTCTTGAGTCTCGACAGCACAGTTGTACTGAGGGGTATTGGAAAATGCAATCAGCAGACTTGGGAGGAGATTTACCAGAATAGGCTTTCTTTCTTTTTTATGTTTATTTACTTTTGGCTGCATTGGGTCTTAGTTGTGGCTAGCGGGCTTGGTTACCCCACAGTTTGTGGGATCTTAGTTCCTCGAACAGGAATCGAACTGGTGTCCCCTGCACTGGAAGGTGGTTTCTTAACCCCTGGACCACCAGAGAAGTCCCAGGAGAGGCTTTCTGAAGGAAATCAGACTTCAGCTGAGTTCTGAAGGCTTGGAGACCTTTGGAAGGATGGTCCAGCTTGAGTTTAGGAACGGAAACCACGGGCTATAATGCATGCATTGTGCACAAGGGTGATACTTCTTCTACGTGAAATGGAAAAAACTGTGTTTTGTCAGCCTGTTCATTTTTGTGCACAACAAGGAACATAGTCAGCCCACCTGAATCAGTTCATCTGTAGCAGTTGATATTGATCATGCAAATAGCCAAAATTACTCCAGTGGCTTCTTTCTTGTGCAGAAACCAGCTACTGGTAAGTAGCTTATCATTGACAGAGTTTGGGAATCAACCTTACTCCCCTTGGATGGGGCAAGAGGATTGTACTCTTGTCACTTGGCTACTGTCCTTTCAGTGCAAGACCCACATGTGAGCACACACACACAGAAAATGCTATCTACTGTCACTAATTCTATAAAAAATTTTACTGTTAAATAGAGAGGGGAGGACAATCTCATATTTTAAAGGACCACTCTTTAAAAAAAATTTAAATACATCAAAGGACCACTCTTTAAAATGAATTAAATTTTTCTTACTTAAATCTTAGGCCAGATCTTAAAGGAAACAGAGAAAATAAGACTTAAATAACAACAGAACGATCAAAGCAGAAAGTAGTAACCTAACATATTGGGCTTTCATTCTTTTGGGAATTGAATATCTCTTTGAGAATTTGATGAAAGCTGTGGACTTTGAACCCTAGAAAAATGGGAATACAAAAAAAAAGTTTGCATATAATTTCATGGGTCCCAGGTTAAAGAAAATGGTTATGTTTTCCCCCGTGATGTTCAGTTTATCTCAGATAGCAAGAGTCGAGGTGGAATGCAGTTTTAAGGGTGCAGTGTTACGAGAGAAAGTAGATGTGCAGTGACTTTGTTTTAAAGTTATTCTGTAAATAATTGTAATTGTTCATCTTTAGTCACTGTATTCTGTTACCATCAGGAGTTAATCTGTCATTCTTATAATTTATTGAGAACGATTGGTAACTAATTAGGAAGGGAGGGAGGAGAGTGGGGGAAAGGAAGGACAAAGACGAAAAATCCTCAAGAGAGACACAGATTGACATAGTGTCTAATCAACTTAAATTTCTAGAAGAGACTGGAGAAACCCTAAATATCAAACAATTGATATTTTTTGACTTAATATTTTTTGGCCAAAGACAGGTGGATTCCTGTCACGCAAGTCAATAATTCAGCTACTTATTGGGCACCTGCTGTGTTAACCAGCATTTTGTGTTCAAGGAACTACGAATGATATGAATTAGATCAAGGCAAAGCCTAACCTCAAAGAATTTGTCCTGCGCTCATTATAGTGGAATCAAAGCTTTGAAAAGGGAAAAAGTCCTTTTAACCTTCCTTCCGTGGTCTTAGCAATCAATATGTCTGGGCATTTTTCTTCAATCCTTCATTGTTAATGAGGTAGGGATAATGCTCTTTTGTGTTAAAATTCTGCAGTGATGGTATTTATCTTTTGAAACGCTGCTTAGTGAGCTCATACAAGCTGTTTGTACAAAGACAAATTAAAATCAAGTAGATAGATGCAACTAGCCTCCACATTCAGACCTCAAAAGCAAATAAAGCTGAAGTCAGAGAGAAAATAAAAATATGTATTTTTTCCCACACGTTGCAAGTTTCCGACAGAGATGCTTTCGTGGAGAGGCTGGTTGCTATCTCTGGTTCCTCCATGGGAGGAATTAGCCAGGATATGGGAATTATGCGTCTAGGTAGTCTAGTTAAAGATTTTCTTCTAAAGTGAAAGAGTCTAGTTAAAGGTTTTCTTCTAAGGGAATGCTTATTGTGAAGTAGCACAGAGAAAGTGATGTCAAGACTAACTGAGGGTCAAAAACAAATCTGGAGTGATTAAAACTTTCTGAGAATACTTCAAATGCAGCCATCATGAAACACTCTCACTTAAAGACACTGAAGCATCCGAGAAGCAGGCTCCAGGGTACAGCGGTGAAGCCTCTTTTCAACTTAATTCAGAGAGTCTGGAAGATTTTCTAAAGCCCATCAATGGGCTTCTGTCTTCAGATCTGCCTCCAAACAAATCACATATTCCACCTCCTGGTGGTCGATAACAGAGGAGGCAAAGGGAGGAGGGAATGGTCCATTCATTTAACCAGCTGCCAGGGCAGATCATCTGTCCTCAAAATAAATGTTTATTGTAAGCACCCAGATGATTTTGCCTGGTCCCCTACAAGATGCGAAAATTGCAGGGAAGATGAATTTCTGACTTGGCCGTAAGTGGAATCACAGAAGCAAACATGTTTAATCAAGATGCCAGTGACGGCTCACCCCTCATCATTACGATACATTTGAGGACTGTAATTTCTCTCTCACTGGTTATATTTGCTTCTTTTCACATTTCCTGAGCTGACTCTGTTTGGAAGTCAGCAGGTCATTTCCCCTTCTTTCATGCTCTAATAGATTTCACTCTCAAGATCTCACACCCCAGCAGCACCGGACTGCTGTGCAAGGGTTAGTCAAGCAACAAGAAATGCTTGCAGACAGAGAACAGCAATTTCTTTTTCATTTGAAGAAAAATGAGAGTTTTAAGATGCTTATCACACCCAGATTTGAATATATATATATGAAATACCTGATTCTTCTCCAAAGAAAAAACTTTTGGTCTCAAGGCCTTTAATGTTTCAGTTCTTATTGTGATCCAGTTTATTGGCATAAGGATATTCTTCAAAGCGTTGAAAGGTTAGGGCCTGTGTCAATATCTGTGTCCTGTAATCAAAGCCTACTTGGACGGGGGTGTTGTGGCGTGATGGCATTTGATGTGTGAAAATGGACTGCACGTGAGTGCTTGGTTACTTCAGTTGTATCTGACTGCAGTTCCATGGACTATAGCCCACCAGGCTCCTCTTTCCGTGGGATTCTCCAGGCACTGGAGTGGGTTGCCGTGCCCTCCTCTAGGGAATCTGCCCCACCCAGGGATCGAAACTGCACCTCTTAAAGGTCTCCTGCATTGGCAGGTGAGTTTTTTGTTGCTGTTTTTACCACTAACGCCACCTGGAAAGCCCAATGGACTGCATATCTTGGAATGCTGAAAACCATCTTCCCACTTTGATATTGGTGTCATGAGCAACTGTGAGGTGGGAACTGAAAGGTTTCAAACATCTGTTGTGGGTCTCCTCTTATAAGCTGTCACTTTAAAGCTCTAGGACACGCCTCCCGAGTTACTGTGAGGTGAGCTTGAGTGTTGACTTTTGTGATTTTGGCTTAAATGTGTGAGTCTCTGGGTTCAGCTACTCTTCCTTGGGTTATTCTCGGATTTCTACTGCCCCTTCTCTCTTCACCCCTTTCTTTTTCTTTCTCCCTTGATGATTTTAGGAGGCTTCTCCTATCTCCTTTCTTTTCCTATCAGATAACTCCCATCTGAGTGTTCACAGAAAGACAGAGAGGAAGTCACCCATATTCCAAGAAAAGACCAAACCTGTTAGACTGGCTGTTAATCTTAAATGTTGCCAAAAATGTAGCATATTTGGCAGCTCAGAGAATGACCTAGAAGCTCATGCTCAGAAATCACTCATTAAACTGGAGGTAGGATGTAAGATATATTTCGGGCCAAGGCAGGAAAGGAGAGACGACCTCAATGGGTTGCCATTTCCTTCTCCAGTGCATGAAAGTGAAAAGTGAAAGTGAAGTCGCTCAGTCATGTCCGACTCTTCGCGACCCCATGGACTGCAGCCTACCAGGCTCCTCCATCCATGGGATTTTCCAGGCAAGACTACTGGACTGGGGTGCCATTGCCTTCTCTGTCAATGGAGGTAGGTTACCTTTATTCAGGCAAGGAGGGGCAAAAGTTGGCCTAAGGCTGAGCTCAAGAGGGATCAGGGAGGCTTCATATTTAAAGGGAGGTTTGTGGAAGCGATAAGGGAAACAGTAGTCAGGCAGGACATTTTGGGTAATCTTTAGTTGAGATGGCATTTGTAGTTGAACAAGGGGTGGGAGGTTTTGGGCAGGGGGTGATAAGTCCCCTGGGCAGGGGGCAGTAATTCCTGGGCAGATGTAGGGGGTGGGAGGTTTCTGGGCAGGGGGTGATAAGTTCCAGGTAGATGCAACCGGCCCGGAGCATCAGGGCAGGACTTAAAGTTCAGTTTTGTTTTCCCCAAAGTTAGATGATTCAGCAAGGGCCTTTAAGACCGTTGTTTTCTTTTCCAGGCCCAAGGACTCCTCCATAGGAAGCCTCACAGTGAAACCTGTTGGTGGGAGCTGGGGGTTGAGTCTCAGGGAACACAAATGTCTTTCATCGGGTTGCTGGCTTCATAGACACAATCCTGTGTTGGCACCAGTCCAAGAGATGAACATCTAGTGAGGAACCCAGAAGCAGGCTGAGCATTCATTGTGCAGTTTGTGGGGTTTTGGAAAACCTTGGCATCTTATCTGTCATACTCTGAACAGCCCTGCTGAAGTCACATACGTGTTTTTATTTTTCTGAGAACTCATCATTGACGAACCGTGCCTGGAAACATATTTAGGAGCGCCTGCTCTGTGCAGGGCTCTGTGCTAGACTCTGCAGAGTCCGACTTTATGCCTCACTCCACAGGCCCCGCAGTCTGTCCTTGTGGCAAGACGGGTTACCCTGAGGTTGCCTTTGAGACGGATATTATGACGTTGTAGAAAGTTTCCTGGGGAGGGTTGTTGGGGTCAACACCTGTGGAAGAAGGGACAGAAACAGGATTGCGGAAGGGAAGAAACTGGGCCCTGACTGGTCTCAGGGGAAGCCTCAGCCAGCCCTGCAGGTGGTTTATTCTTCAGCGTCACGGTGAGTTGGAGCGGTGGCACTCCACCTGGGTAATGGACTTCTGCCCTTTTAGGTCAGTCACTGGACCGGGTTGTTGGGAAAAGGTGTGACTTAGGGCAGGATGACTCCGTTGGGCAGAGACAGCGTTGCCGTCGCCTGGGAGGTGAAGCCCTCTGATCCTAAGAGGAGTCTGGATGCCCCACCATAGTGCCCACTGCCTTACGCTAGAAGGCTTGGCTACTCCACAGACCCTCTGACTCGCCTGTCTTGTCCCAGAGTAATACCTCAGGGATAAAGCCACTGTAAGGCCGGTTAGTTTGGTTGCTCAGCAGCACATTCAAGAGCCTTTCCATCTGTCTGCTCCGTCAACCGCAGAGGTCTCCTTTTTCTTCTGATCCTCCTTCCTGTCACCGTCTCAAGGGCAGTGACAGCGGAGCAGGTCCAGGAGACACGATGAAAAAAAGAGACGCCATCTTTCCCTCTGAGCCCTTTCTGTTACCAAGGAAAATGTTCCTTCATCATTCTCTTTTCTTTTATTGCGGTAAAATATACACAACATACTGTTTATTATTTTAACCATTCATAAGTGTATAATTCTGTAGCATAAAGTATATTCACAGTGTTGTATGTGGCCTTCCCAGGTGGTGCTAGTGGTAAAGAATCCGCCTGCCATGGAGACCCAGGTTCGATCCCTGGGTCTGGAAGATCCTCTGGAGAAGGGCATGGCAACCCAATCCAATAGAATTCCCATGCCTATAGAATCCCCATGGACAGAGGAGCCTGGTGGGCTACGGTCCACAGAGTCACAAAGAGTCCGATGTGGCTGAAGTGACTTAGCACGGGGCAGTGTTGTATACCTATCCTCACTTTTATATTCAAATATTTTTCATCACTCTCAAAAAAAAAAAAAAAAAAACCCTATACCTATGAAGCAATAGGTATTGCTTTTCCTTTCCTCTTCCTTCCCAATTCCTAGTGATCTCCATTCTACTTTCTCTATGAATTGCCTTTTCTAGGTTCCTTGTATAAGTGGAATCGTAACCATATTTGTCCTTCTGTGCCTGGTTTATTTCAAATTTTCAAGTTTCATCCATGTTGTGACTTGTATCAAAAGTTTGTTCCTTTTTATGGTTGAATAGTATTCCATAGTATGGATGGACAGCATTTTGTTTATCCATTCATCTACTAACAGACACTTGGGTTACTTCCACATTGTGGCTATTGTTAATAATGTTTCTATGAACGTCGGTGCTCAAATGCCTGTTCAAGTCCCTGCTTTCCAACCTTCTGAATAGATACATAGATATGGAATGGCTGGATCATATGATAATTTGATATTTAACCTTTTGAGAAACTTTTATTTTTTGCAGCAGCAGCAGCTTCACCACTTTCCATTCCCATCAGTGATGCATAAGGGTTCCAGTTTCTCTACATTGTCATTAACACTTGTTATTTCCCTTTCAAAAGTTATAGCCATCCTTTCTCTCTGAGAAGTACAATAACCTGGGGTGTCCTGCCTGGTCCAAGGGGGCTATAGAAATCCCCCGAGAGGGAAGAATGGTTAGACTGAAGCCGAAGCCTATGGTCTGCATTCAAACCAGAGATGGTGGATTCCATAGGGTGGGGGCAAAGCAAGAGAGTCATGGCAAGGGCCAGGCTTCTCCCTGGGAAACCACAGCCCCTCTGCACCATGGCGCAGCACCCTCAGTGACAGAGTGTGTCCATCCTGAGTCCATGGCGAGGAGTAAATGAGAGAAAATGGCACGCTTAGTCCAGCATCCAGCACAGAGTGAGGGTCCCAGACTGTGGCTCAGAACAGGACTGAGGGGACTTCCCTGGCGATCCAGTGGTTTAAGAATCTGACTTGCAATGCAGGGTACAATGGGTTTGATCCCTAGTTGGGGGACAAAGATCCCACATGCTATGGGGCAACTAAGCCCTGATACTGGGAAAGGAAGGAAGGAAGAAACTGTATTTTAAAAAAGAACAGGACTTCGAGAGGCTTCTTTCAGAGGTACTGGATTATAACCCAGAGTGGAGGGATGGAAGGAACCACCCGAGTTGCAGGATGCCCTGCGGACAACATTTAGCTGCTTCCTGTTCACCCTAGAGACACCCAAGACAAGCAGCCACTGCAGATCATCGTCTCTGGGCTTCCTGTCAGAGCCCCTGCCTCCTCACACACCCCCCACAAGCTGCCAGGACCCTTGGCCACGGCCTGCGTGCAGATCCCCTCTTTGGCAAATGCTCCCACCCAGCTGCTGTCCTTTCTGGGGAGTTGCCCTTGTACACAGGTTCACCCAGCTCAGGAGGCACCCTGAGGCCAGGGGCTGGATGATGCGGCGGTACCTTTCCATCCAGGAAAAGAGCTCTGAAAGAGTCACCCGGCTCCATGGGATCTGCCAAGTCTCAGTGTGCATGAGCTTCTCCCTGGGCCCATCCTGCCTTCCTCGCTTCAAGCATCTCCCCAAAAGCCTTCTGCATCGAACTCTGGGAGCCCAGACTCAGACCACCAATCTCTTCTTCACTGTGTGTTGTCTTTGCCCCTCCAACTACAGCCACTCATCTGACCTCCCAGGCACCCTCCTTCCACTAAAATGCAGTCATATCTTATGCCAAAATGGGTGCTGATAGGTTAATGTGCATGCGTGATAATCTCTTCAGTTCAGTTCAGTTCAGTCAGTCGTGTCCAACTCTTTGCGACCCCATGAATCGCAGCACGTCAGGCCTCCCTGTCCATCACCAGTTCCCAGAGTTCACTCAGACTTCAGTCACGTCCAACTCTGCAACCCTATGGACTGCAGCCCGCCAAGCTCTTCTGTCCATGGGATTCTCTAGGCAAGAATACTGGAGTGGGCCGCCATGCCCTCCTCCAGGGGATCTTCCTGACCTAGGGATCGAACCCCTCTCTCTTATGTCTACCTTCATTGGCAGGTGGGTTGTTTACCACTAGCACCACGTGGGAAGCCTGCTGGATTAATATGTTGCCCAATAAAAACAGTGATAATTATGTGGGAACTGACCCTTACATGCAGCTAACAATCTGCAAAACCTACATGATTTTATTTGCAAAGCAGAATAGCCTGATAGTCTCTGAAATGGTTCTGCCTGGATTTGAATCTTGGTCCTACTACTTATTAGCCTTGTGACCTTGCCCCAACTATATAACCTATAAAAGGCTCAATTTTCCCATCTGTAAAATGAGGATACTACTGGTGCCCTCCTCCTAAATTTTTGTTAGAATTAAATGAGCCGGTACATGGATGGGTCTCAGAATAGCCATGACACATAGTAAGCACATAGTATCCATTAGGTATTAGTGTTTTTCAAACTGGAGTATAATTGCCTTACAATGTTGTGCTGGTTTCTGCTATAGGGTGAAGTGAATCAGCTATGTGTATACATATATCCCCTCCCTCTTGAACCTCCCTCGCATCTCACTCCCATCCCACCTCTCTGCTGCTAAGTCCCATCAGTCATGTCCGACTCTGTGAGACCCCATAGATGGCAGCCCACAAGGCTCCCCCGTCCCTGGGATTCTCCAGGCAAGAACACTGGAGTGGGTTGCCATTTCCTTCTCCAGTGCATGAAAGTGAAAAGTGAAAGTGAAGTCGCTTAGTCGTGTCCGACTCTCAGCGACCCCATGGACTGCAGCCTACCAGGCTCCTCTGTCCATGGGATTTTCCAGGCAAGAGTACTGGAGTGGGGTGCCACTGCCTTCTCTGATCCCACCCCACTAGGTCCTCACAGAGCCCCGAGCTGAGCTCCCCATGCTGGCAGTCTTTGCTCCTCACAAGAACCCCATGTGGTATTGTAATTCCTGCCTGTGTTGGATACCTCTCGTGCCCACCTCATACTCCCAGCCCACCTTTTCACTCCACCTGTTCCCGCGGCACACGTGTAACTCACCAGCAACGTGCCCAGCCATACTGCCTACTTCCTGCCCTGGCTTCTCTGCCACCCCCACCCGAGACGCCGGTGACTACATTCAGCCATTCTGACCCAAGCAAACCTGAAAGTGTGAGAGAGCTGACCTCCCACATAAACCCCTTGACCAAAGAGGAACTGGGGCCAATGGGAAAATAGTCCCCTGTTCATTCCTAGAGAGAATTCCGAGCTATAATGTGTCCCATGGAGCTCCAGCAGCAGTGGGCACCCACAGCTTGACTCTTCCCTCCTTTCATTTCCCTCTTCCCAGCTGCCCACTCCTGTTACTCGAGGTCACTTCCCCAAATGAACTACCCACATACAAGCCCTTGCCTCATGCTCTGTTTGGGGAACCATCTCACTGTGTACACAAAGAGTGAAAGAACAAAGAGAGGCTTGTTTTCCGTGAAGAATCAGACCTGGACTCAAGTCAGATTTCTTCCACCTCCCACATCTTATTTCCTCAAGCTGTGCCCCATCCCGGTTCATACATGAGCCTTTTAACGGAGGCCTCCCACAAGCCGGGTCACCCGAAGGAAAACCGAGGCGAAAACAGCTGTGACCAGGCAGCTTTGTTTTGTTTTGTTGTTTTGGAGTGGGGCAGGGGTTGGTTTATTTTTTAGCCAAACTGCGCGGCATGTGAGATCTTAGTTCCTTGACCAAGGATCGAACCTGTTGCCACTGCAGTGGAAGCGTGGAGTCTTAACCACTGGGCATCCAGGGAAGTTCTGGAACAGGCAGCTTTGGACATTTTCATTTCACAGCCCCTTCATGTCCCTGCTAAGAGCCTGTGGCACGCAGCCAAAGGTTTCACACAACCGGAACAGGGACTCTTGTCAAATTTGTCTTGGTACCACTAGCCCTTGGGGCCTGGTATACAGGAGGCGCTCAGGAAACACTTGCTGGGTACACAAGTCCAGCAAGCAAACTATTGATGGTTTATGCTTAATCTTTGCTTTATACGTGGCCATGTTAGTTCATATACTCGTTTATTTTTATGCTGGTTTGGAATGTAATTGGGGATGGACAGAGAACATTTAAGGAAGGGTTGTTTACCTTTTTCCCAAGCTACATTAAAACAGATTCACATGCCTGCAAAGTATTCAAAGAATATTGGATATTTCTTGAAATTATGATTAAAAAAAAAACAACTGTTTGTCGGGTTGACTGGTGAAAGAAATAAGAGCCATCAAACTGTGGCTTGTAGGATGCACGTAGCTCGGAGATGCATGGGTTTCACCTGTACCGAGGGTTTAATACTTGAAACTCTGAAGTTTGCAGCGGGTCCTACCACTTCCTATAACTTCTGCCTGCCCTAATTCTCAAGTTGGTGTTACCTGCCTAGCCCTGGTAGGTGGATGGGTTTGTGACCCCCATACAGAGACACACAACAGGCTCCAAGAGCTGACGGAGCTGACTGGCATCATTCCTGACTCCCCCTGCAGCTTGCTCACTCCCTCCACCCCCGCCATCAACAGGTACCCCATGGCAGCATGACCTCCTCCTCTTTCCAGGTACTACAAGGTCACCGTGGTGCTCATGTGCTTTGTCGTCCCCACGCTGGTGCCCTGGTACATCTGGGGAGAGAGCCTGTGGAACTCCTACTTCCTGGCCTCCATCCTCCGCTACACCATCTCACTCAACGTCACCTGGCTGGTCAACAGCGTCGCCCACATGTACGGAAACCGGCCCTATGACAAGCACATCAGTCCTCGGCAGAACCCGCTCGTCACCCTGGGTGCCATCGGTGAGTGTCGGGTGAGAACCACTGGGGACAGTGGTGTTCAAACCTTCTTGGCTTCTCGGGGTTTTGCGGGACATGTCAAGGGAGGCAAGGGAGTGGAGTGGACTGGAATGGATTTGGGCTTTGGCGCTAGAATCCTGGCTCTTGGACAAGCCTCTTACTGTCTAGTTTACAGCTTTCTTATTTGTGAAATGGAAACAGGAATACCTGCTTCATAAGGGTGTTACGGGTTTCAATCCCTGGGTTGGGGAGATCCTGTGGAGAAGGAAATGGCAACCCACTCCAGTATTCTAGCCTGGAGAATCCCCATAGACAGAGGAGCTTGGCGGGGCGGGGGGGGCGGGTACAGTCCATGGGGTCACAAAGAGTCAGACCCAACTGAGGGACTCACACTTAACTTTCAAGTGTGTTACAAGAATTAAATAAGATACTATATATCATCTGCTTAGTATGGTGCCTGGAACATAGTAGGTAATCAGTAATTAGCAGCTTTTTATTTTTACGCTTCAAACTGCCTGACCGCTCTTAGCCTCAGCTGTCCAACATTTGGCTGACCATTTAAAAAAGGCCCTCAAACAGAGGGATGGAGAGAAACGGGACCTTGACAATCTCGTGGGACCTCAGAATGGTTAAGAGTCAGTCTGACAGGCTTAGTTGAGGCTTGGTTCCTCTGCTCAATCTCTGGGCAAGTTATCTGGCTCCTCCCCTCCTTGTGTTCTCATCTGTAAAGTGGGGATAAGAGTAGCGTTGACCTTCGCCCGGGGTCACCAGAGGGTTAGATGAGTTAATACCTAGTGTTTGCAGCAGTGCCTAGCAGGAAACAAGCCTTCAGGGATGTTGTTTTCCTTATGAGCCTAATGGTCTTAGGCAAATAACTTGTCCCTTCTGTGCACTTCCATCCTCATTTTAAAGTAGGGTTAATCATAGCAGCTAGCTGAGTAATGTGAGGATTATAAGCATTAATACCCTTTGAAGAATTCAGCCCTGTGGTTGGCACACAATAAGTGATTAATAAATGTTACCAGGACTTCCCTGGTAGCTCAGCTGGTAAAGAATCCGCCTGCAATGCAGGAGACCCAGCTTCAATTCCTGGATTGGGAAGATGCCCTGGAGAAGGGGTACGCTACCCACTCTAGTATTCTTGGGCTTCCCTGTGGCTCGGTTTGTAAAGAATCTACCTGCAATGCAGGAGACCTGGGTTCGGTCCCTGGGTTGGGAAGATCCTCTGGAAGAGGGCATGGCAAACCACTCCAGTATTCTTGCCTGGAGAATCCCCATGGATAGAGGAGCCTGGCGGGCTGCAGTCCATGGGGTTGCAAATAGTTGGACACGACTGAGCGACTAAGCACAGCTGTGTCTTGATAGAAGCATCTCGGGCTTCTGTATAAGCTCAGCTTGAGCTCGAGACCAAACCCAGGAAGGAAGTTTCCTGCTGTTAAGTATAAACAGTCTCTGCATCACTCTGCAATGAATTTCTGCCATCATGGTGTAAGGGTCACCCATTCATTAAGACCCTAGGGATCTTGTGTTGACAAGAGCAATGTAAGTTGAATAAACACCAGATTTCGCTTTGGGAATAACTTGATAAGCAGAGAGAAAAGTGTGAGCTTCCTGACCCTCCTATTGTTTTCTCTTCATCTCACTCTTTGTCTTTAATAAGAATTGTGGTGAGGGAAGCCACATCCAGTGGTGACTCTGAGAGCGACAAGAGGGGGCCCATGCGTCTGTCACCACCTTACATGGGGGATGGTGGGCCAGGAAACCCAAGGAATGTGCCCATGACACAGGTCCTGAAAAACTGGGTGTTGGCCTGAAGGCTCTCGAGGTCTACACTGAACTCTCAATCAGCTTTCCTGATAAAGGTCATTAGAAGACTCTTGTTACACCAGCCATATGGGAGACCGGAGGCTATGTTCAGAGTTCTTAGAACAGAGCCTGTTTCTGAAAAATAAGGGGAAACTCTAGAACTCTAGTCCAAGAACGATGGGTAGAAAAGACCTAAATTAAAAAGAAAAGCACAGACCACAGACTGATCCATCTGATGGACTCGTACAGCAGAATCTTCCAAATGTGGTCAATAGAAGAACTGTATGGCGACCAGTAGCCACTTAAGAAGTCAAGGAGGAATCTGGCGGTTCCTCAAATGGTTAAAAATGGTTACCATGGGATACAGCAACTCCACTCCTAGATTTATACCCTAGAGAAAAGACAATGTATGTCCATATAAAAACTTGTATATGAGTGTTCATAGCAGCATTATTCATAATAGCTAAAAAGTAGAAATACACCAAATGTCACTCACCTGATGAATGGACGAATGCACTGTGGTATATCCATACCATGGAATACTCTTCAGCAATAAAAACAGATGAAGTACTGATACCTGCTACAACCTTGAAGACAGTATACTGAGTGAAAGAAGCCAGTCGCAAAAGACTGCATATTATTTGATTTCATTTACACGAAATATTCAGAATAAGCCAGTCTATAGAGACTGTATTAGTAAAAGTAAATGTGAAAGCTGCTCGGTCGAGTCCGACTCTTTGTGACAGTATATGTGTGTGCATATATATGAGTAGAAAATGGCAACCCACTCCAGTATCCTTGCCTGGGAAATCCCATGGACAGAGGAGCCCGGAGGGCTATGGTCCTGGGGTCACAAAGAATCAGAG